>APFE030508999.1:394-18450 GCA_000404065.3 Pinus taeda | reverse complement strand
GTAGCGTCCATATTCTTGGCATCCAAACCGTTGGACTTTGGACATGTATTGGTCCCAACCAATTTGTTACTTTCCTTGTGAAAAGACACTGAGGTATACCCAGAAGGGGACATATACTTACTTGATAGAGTTTGAGATGTAGTGAACTTGCTTTCTTCTTGAAGACTTTAGGGATTTCCTTCCTTAGATCTTGATGTTGTTCAAGTTGCTTTCTTCAAATGGACTTGCTTGATGACTTGGCTCATACTGCCTTTCATTTTTCAAGATGGTGTAGCTTGATGTAGGTCCCTCTTTGATTTGTTCTTCTTGTAGGTGCCTTTATACAAGGCATTTCTTCTTGCTCTGTAGTCTTCCCTGATGAATGATAGATGGCAGACCTTCTTTTCCTTGATGTGATTGAGACTTCTTGGCTTGATGCTTCAACCTTGTGGATGTTCTTCAGATTCCCTTTCCTTGATGTGTCACCTTAGCTCCAATACCACATTGAAGAATCTGGGGCAATAGGGTATAGCGGGATTCTTCTAGACTTGATAACAATTTGTGAATCTCTTTTACAATTTTTCATGTTATCTTAATTTTCTTCTCTTCTTATTAATGCATGTGTGTTTACTTTCATCAAACTGGTGCCAAAAACATAAGAACAAGAACACAAGATGTTGGCTCTTTGTGAAGGAAAAACCTCTCTCTCTCAGAGAGGAAAACCCTTCCATAAATTTCTCTTATTGAAGCTTTTTATTGGTCATTGCGAAGCCCTATACCCTTGACAATGATATCCTCCCAGCACAAGTCGAGTCCTTCCTCCTCTCTACACTTTCTTTCTTCAACACTTCATTCCCCAGCACTGTGTCCTCCTTTCAACTTTTGATAGTCCATGGTGGACTAGCTCTAGAAGAGACTCCAGCCTTTGATCCTTAGCGAGATCCTATACCAATGAAGAAACCTTCATTCTCTTGATCGACCGAGCCTTTCTCTTGACGTGAGTTTGCAGA
Source organism: Pinus taeda (assembly GCA_000404065.3). Lineage (NCBI taxonomy): Eukaryota > Viridiplantae > Streptophyta > Pinopsida > Pinales > Pinaceae > Pinus > Pinus taeda. The sequence goes on along the minus strand of APFE030508999.1, from coordinate 17,461 downwards.
CTCAATGTACACCAAGTTTACTGCACCTGGGGCAATTTCCATCGCGACGAGACATGGAAACCCCAAATTTCCCACCCTTGGGATGATTTCGACAAGGCGAGACATGGAATCCCCAGGTTCCCCGTAATTTGGTGACTTTTCTGGAGGAGGGACTGGGAGACCCCATGTCACGCTCCTATCCTAGTGGTAGTATTTCAACCACAGATAAGCGGGTGCGGCACTGCCGTACTTTTTCCTTTTACCAATACTTGAGTACACGGTCTACGCCTAATTCAACACTCAGTCAATTTCCAATAAGTGTTCTTAACAATGCAGTGAAAATAACTTACCATAAATTTATCTTCAATTATTATTTCAACACTCAATCAATTTTCCAATAAGTGTTCTTAACAATGCAGTGAAAATAAATTACCATAAATACTTTTGTAGTACTTCCACTATTTTCTCAACCTCAAAATGCCAAATGACGCAAGTGTAGTGTGCTTCCCAAATCATCTTGTAATGCTCACTTTAAGGAACACAAAGGTGTCCCAGGTGGCATAACAGTGCATCCTTGAGGTGAAAATATGGAACTTGTTGACCCTCCAAGTGTGTCTGGTATATGTTGCTGAATTTTCAGTGGCTTTTGTAGAGAAGTGGAAAATCAGAAGTCTCATATCCATAACAGGAACCTATGGTAGATGTCGGCAAGAACCAGAGAGTTTCGGAGCTCTCTTAGAGTGTTTGGGGTTGGCCAATCCCGAATGAATTGGATCTTGGCTATATCCACATGCACCCACCATTCATCAATAATATATCCTAGATACTAAACCTCATGTCGTGAGGTCGTGCTGCACTGCCGGCAGCATGCACGACACAACTCCACACCTGAACTGCAAACCTGTCTGCCCGACTTTCCATTCTGCGGCACCCAAACTCTGCCCGTCGGTGCCATCCATAGTGAGGGTGTGTGGCCCGCATGCAGTGCAGCCTACCTGCCTAGGTGGTAACCCGGCGCACTCTGCCTGTCTACACTACCAAGTCCGACCCACCCTCTGTAATCCACCCACCGATATGGCCCTCTTACCCGCCTCCTTCTCTTCCTTCCATTTTCGCCCAACTCCTTCCTTCGCACTTGTTCTACAATGTGGATGTCTGAGTTCGACGTCCCTTCGTCAAACGTCATCCTCCTTACTTATACGCATCCTTTCACCCAAGGGACGTGTCTCCCAGGGATAATAAGAGTTGGCTCCATCAACATGCATGCCCGACTGACCTGCCACATAACCTCGACACACCCCATTCCAACGAACCGCAGCGTCCCTTCGTGTGCACCGTCGCTCCCATGGGTCGGCTCCAACACCTCACCGATTACACCCGTCACTGCATGTCGCACACTTGCCCGCGTCCTAACTCGTCCACACATGGTGACCTCTTTCATCCGGGCACCCAACAAGGGTCGCCTGCGCGCCTTCTATCGGTGACTCGCCCATCGTGCAGGTATCAAGGGGCGTGAGCCATGCCCAACATGGTGTGTCCGCTATGAGTGCACCCATCACCGTCACGCATAAGCGAATGCCATGCCAAGACTTCGCATATAACCGAACACTCACTCGAGTCGCATATAGCTGAACTCGAGTGCCCGTACTACGGGTTCGGTCTCTTGACTCTCTCGGGCGCTCCTGACTCGAATACCTGACACCCCCCCCCCCCCCTGCGTACGTGGTAGAGGTTTCCAGTTCGATGGGAAATGGAAACCCTAGATTTAGTGCGCACTTGGGCAGCTATCGTCACGGTGGGGTAGGGAAACCCCACTTTCCCCGCACTTGGACGTCTCGCATCGCAACGAGGCATGGAAACCCCAAGTTCCAGAGACAAACCAGGAAAGCAGTTTCCACCCCGCCGTGAAAGGGAAACCCCGAGTTCACAATACTTGGGAGGTTCTTCATCATTCTGCGACATAGAAACCATGATTTCCATAAACCTTGTCGATTTCGGTCGTGTTGCAACATGGAAACCCAAGTTCCCCATGCCGGGGCCGCGGTTTTCTCCCGGGCAGGAGATGGAGACCCCAGAGGTTCCCAGAATTAGGCAGTTTCCCTCATGCCACGAAATAGAAAGCCCCCGGGTTCTGTGGACTCGGGCAGTTCTCTGTAGTTGCGCGACATGGAAACCCAAGTTCCCTGCACTGAGGTCGTTGTTTCTGTCATGGCAGGACATGGAAGACCCTGAGTTCATGGTTTCCATCATGCCACGAAATGGAAAGCCCCATGTTCGGTAGACTTGGGCGGTCGTTCCCTGTCGCGCGATGACATGGAAACCCGAAGCTCCCCAAACTTGGGTGGTCGTTCCCTGTCGCATGGTGACATGGAAACCTGAAGCTCCCTAGACTTCGGCGGCAGTTTTAGCCGCAGTGCGAGTGACATGGGAACCTCGTGTGTCACGCCCCCAGGCCTACGGTAGTCTTTCAACCATACTTGGCGAGGTTTGGCGTCACCGAACACTTTCTTTTCACCAATACTTATGTTCATGGACTATGCCTTACCATTAGTCTACTTAGTTTGTTTTTCGCAACCAATCATTATTATGTTTCCTTTATACCAATGGACACCCATACACATTCATTATCATCAGCAATTATACATGAAGAACACAATTGCACAGTATAAAAGGGAGGGGAAACACCCTGAACAATGATTCTGCCCGAACACAATATATTATTCAACTTTACAATGTTTACAAGGCTTTACAAGTATACTTGGGAAACACCAAGTTTCATACTTGGCCAATTTTACAAATAGGTAACACCTCCGTGTGCCAATCGAGTTCCTTGCACAAGCTGGGTGGGCGCGCCCTCACACCAACTGCCAACCACACTCCTCAACCGAACCTCTTTTACCACTGCACAATGGGCAAGTGACCTCACCCGAGTCACCCCTCATTTCCTTTTGCACGACGGGCGGGTGACCTACCCGAGTCACCGGAGACACCTTCGCATTTCTTCTTCCACGACGGGCAGGCGACCTACCCGAGTCACCCATGTCACACCGAACGGCGGGCGCCTTCCTTACCCGCGCCCTCACCCGATAACCGAAACCTGTGCATATCGTGTGTGCTTGCCCAAGAGAGGGTGCATATACGTTCGCACCTCTTTTGTGACCTGCTCCACTACTTCACACTTTTTTCTTGATCACCGAATGCTCATGTTCGAACGTCCATCTTCGAATGAATGCCAAGTGCTCCAATGCCTTGCCATATTTATACGAGCGGTCGAGCGAGTCACTGCCCAAGCCGACTCGACCACTGCGTGCCAAAACGCCCTTACACATCGCAAACTTGCCATCTGATTGTTGGTCAGCCAACAATCCTTCGTTCAAGTCGCCCCAACATGTAAGTCGGCCTATCGGTTTGCCAAATGCTCCCACGCTATAAACCAACCATCGCTCCACCTCTAATGCACATTATACTTATGTCCCTTTGCACATTTCAGTTGTAGAGTTCACACTGTGCACCGACGGGAAGAAATCAAACCGCAGGTCCCTACACCATGTTCCCCAAACTTGGGTAGCAATTTTTGCTGTGAAGCGAAATGGAAAGCCCGTGTGTGTCCACTGACTTGGGTAGCAGTTTCCATCGCGCCGCAAAATGGACACCCCAAGTTCCCCAGACTTTGGTGGCTTTTCGTGGCCCCACGACATGGAAATCCGAAGTTCCACAAACTCTCGGGCGATTCAGGGTGTGTCGCGACATGGAAACTGCGAGTTCCCTAGACTTGGGCAGCAGTTTCGAAACACCCCAAGTTCCCAAGACTTGTGAGCTGGTTTGCATCGTCATGGAAACCCTGAGTTCCCTGCGTTGGGGAATTGTTGAAAAACCCGCATTTCCATCGTGTCGTAAAATGTAGAAACCCGTGGTTCCATCAAGGGTGGGACATGGAAACCCCAAGTTTCCCAGGCTTGGGCATCGGGGCGCGACTTGGAAACCCCCAGTTTCTACAACTTGGAATACCACTCCTCTTGCCTACTCTTTTCTTGGATGCCCTACACATCCTCAGAGAGCATCAGATGCCAAACGATTACCCAATCCTCCCATTCTTTCTTGCCAAGTGAAGACAAGAATGTTGTGTATATCTCTTCCCCTTGATCGAGGAAGACATGCCCAAGTTTCCTCTGACAAGGAACCTGCCCAAGCTCCTTTGTAGTTGGGAACTTATTAGAACTCCCTCTTAGCTAGGGACTTGTCCATTCATCAACAACGTCTTATTTGTGGGTCCTTCAGCCGCTTTATCTCCTTCATTCCTTCGATGTCATGAAGTCTTTGTTTGAACTTCTTGTTGGCAGAGTACCGGCCATCGATCACTTTCCCTCCCAGTTTGTCATGTCATTTCTCCCTTCGTGGAAAGTGGCCTTCTTCATATATATCAGGTCCTTTTTGTCATCTAGCTACTCCTTTGTCATCTTGTCTATCCTTCATAATACTTATCACATGGATGCTTAGTTGTACTCGCTTTTTCCCGTACTTTGATTTAGTGCCCCTTCATGACTTCATCGTGGTATTGCTTCAACACCAAATGGTGCTTTTGTTGTATGGCCTCTTCACCATGACATATTTGTAGAGTTGAATAGGTTATCTACACCTTACTATCTCCAAGGCCTTCGTAGGCGTCAAGGGCCCTTTATCTTTTTTCTTCCTTTGTCAGAGTTGCCATGCCTTCTTTCGAGAGATGTTGAGGAATCTTGTCAAATCGTTATTCTTTGTGACCGTGATGTTCTTCACATGCTTGATCTCTTTCTTCATTTGCTTCTTCTTCGATTGATTAGTCAGCCACCTTATACTCCTTATGAGAGCACTTCTTCATGTTGGCCTTTACTCCACTGTAGTACATGCCTCCAAGCATGTCGTTGGCGAAAGAGATCCTTTTATTATTGATCGTGATTCTAGAACTTTTCCCATGACCCAATCAATATATATGATGACATGGCCTAAACTTTGATGCATACATACCTCATCTTGATTATGCTTTTATAATCTCAGCTTTATTTGATAGTTCTCCTCGATTAGTGTAGCCTTTCTTGCTTCATCTACTCTCGCCTGTGTATAAATGGGACCCCCAATGAGACCTCTACCCCCTTTGAAAGAAGAAATTAAGCAAAGAGGTTGACTTAGTCATAAGAGGATATTCCTTCTTTTGCTTCTTGTCATCTTCTTTCACTTCTTGAGTTACATGAGCTTCTTCCCTTTTTCTCTTGTTGTTGTTATCCTTCTTAAGTTTAGGACAATCCCTTTTGTAGTGTCCATATTCTTGGCATCCAAACCGTTGGACTTTGGACATGTAGTGGTCACAACCAATTTGTTACTTTCCTTGCAAAAAGACATTGAGGTATACTCAAAAGGGGACATATACTTACTTGATAGAGTTTGAGATGTAGTGAACTTGCTTTCATCTTGAAGACTTGAGGGCTTGCCTTCCTTAGATCTTGATGTTGTTCAAGTTGCTTTCTTCAAATGGACTTCCTTGATGACTTGACTCGTATTGCCTTTCATTTTTCAAGATGGTGTGGCTTGATGTAGGTCCCTCTTTGATTTGTTCTTCTTGTAGGTGCCTTTATACAAGGCGTTTCTTCTTGCTTTGTAGTCTTCTATGATGAGTGATAGATGGTAGACCTTCTTGTCCTTGATGTGATTGAGACTTCTTGGCTTGATGCTTCAACCTTGCAGATGTTCTTGAGATTCCCTTTCCTTGATGTGTCACCTTAGCTCCGATACCGCGTTGAAGAATCTGGGGAAATGGGGTATAGCGGGATTCTTCTAAACTTGATAATTTGTGAAGATCTTTTACTATTTATCATGTTATCTTAATATTCTTCTCTTCTTATTAATGCATGTGTGTTTACTTTCATCAAACTAGTGCCAAAAACATAAGAACAAGAACACAAGATGTTGGATCTCTGCCACGGAAAAACCTCTCTCTCTCAGAGAGGAAAAACCTTTCATAAATTTCTCTTATTGAAGCTTCTTATTGGTCATTGCGAAGCCCTATACCCTTGACAATGATATCCTCCCAGCACAAGTCGAGTCCTTCCTCCTGTTAGAGTCAGCTTGGTCAAGTCCTCCGTCAGGGATCAAAACTCTTTATGCATTTCATGATTAGGTGTCCCGCTCCACTCTTCCAGCACAAGTCGAGTACTTCCTCCTCTCTGCACTTTCTTTATTTGGAACTTCATTCCCCGACACTGTGTCCTTCTTTCAACTTTTGATATTCCATGGTGGACTAGCTCTAGAAGGGACTCCAGCCTTTGATCCTTAGCGAGATCCTTTACCAATGAAGAAACCTTCATTCTCTTGACCGACTGAGCCTTTCTCTTGACATGAGGTTGCAGACTAGATGTACACCAAGTTTACTGCACCTGGGGCGATTTCCATCGCGATGAGACATGGAAACCCCAAATTTCCCACACTTGGGATGCTTTCGACAAGGCGGGACATGGAATCCCCGGGTTCCCCACAATTTGGTGACTTTTGTGGAGGAGGGACTGGGAGACCCCATGTCATGCTCCTATCCTAGTGGTAGTATTTCAACCATGCATAAGCAGGTGCCGCACCACCGTACTTTTTCCTTTTACCAATACTTGAGTACATGGTCTGCACCTACTTCAACACTGAGTCAATTTTCCAATAAGTGTTCTTAACAATGCAGCGAAAATAACTTACCATAAATTTATCTTCAATTATTCTTTCAACACTCAATCAATTTTCCAATAAGTGTTCTTAACAATGCAACGAAAATAACTTACCATAAATACTTTTGTAGTACTTCCACTATTTTCTCAACCTCAAAATGCCTAATGACGCAACTGTAGTGTGCTTCCCAAATCATCTTGTAATGCTCGCTTGAAGGAACACAAAGGTGTCCCAGGTGGCATAACAGTGCATCCTTGAGGTGAAAATATGGAACTTGCTGACCCTCCAAGTGTGTCTGGTATGTGTTGCTGAATTCTAAGTGGCTTTTGTAGAGAAGTGGAAAATCAGAATTCTCATGTCCATAACATGAACCTACGATAGATGTTAGCAAGACCCAGAGAGTTTCAGAGCTCTCTTAAAGTGTTTGGGGTTGGCCAATCCCTAATGAATTGGATCTTGGCTATATCCACATGCACCCACCATTCATCAATAATATATCCCATATACTGAACCTCGTGTCGTGTGGTCGTGCTGCACTACTCGCGGCCTACACGACACAACTCCACACCTGAACTGCGAACCTATCTGCCCGAGTTTCCATTCTGCGGCACCCAAACGCTACTCGTCGGTGCGGTCCATAGTGAGGGTGCATGGCCCGCATGCAGTGCGGCCTGTCTGCCTAGATGGTAACCTGCCCCGCTGTGCCTACTCGCGCTACCAAGTCCGACCCACCCTCTGTAATCCGCTCGCCGGTGTGGCACTCTTACCCACGTCCTTCTCTTCCTTCCGTTTTCGCCCAACTCCTTCCTTCACACTTGTTCTGCGATGTGGAAGTCTGAGTTTGATGTCCCTTCGTCGAACACCATCCTCCTTACTTATACGCATCCTTTCGCCCAAGGGACATGTATCTCGAGGATAACAAGGGTCAACTCCATCAACATGCATGCCTGGCTGACCTGCCACATAACCTTGACACACCCCATTCCAACGAACCGTCGCGTCCCTTCGTGTGCACCGTCGCACCCATGGGTCGGCTCCAACACCTCGCTGATTACACCCATTTCTGCATGTCGCACACCTGCCCGCATCGTAACTTGTCCGCACATGGTCACCTCTTTCATCCGGGCACCCAACAAGGGTCGCCCGCACGCCTTCCATCAGTGACTCGCCCATCGTGCAAGTATCAAGGGGCGTGCGCCATGCCTAACACGACGTGCCCGCTATGAGTGCGCCCATCACCGTCGTGCATAAGCGAATTTCGTGCCAAGACTTCGCATATAACTTAACGCTCACCCAAGTCACATATAGCCAAACTCGAGCACTCGTACTACGGGTTCGGTCTCTCGACTCTCTCGTGTGCTCCCGACTCGAATACCTGACACCCCCGGCATACGTGGCAGAGGTTTCCGGCACGATGAGACATGGAAACCCTAGATTTCGTGCGCACTTGGGCAGCTGTCATCACGGCGGGGTAGGGAAACCCTGCTTTCCCCGCACTTGGACGACTCCCGTCGCAATGAGGCATGGAAACCCCAAGTTCCAGAGACAGACTAGGAAAGCGGTTTCCACCCCGCTGCGAAATGGAAACCCCGAGTTCGCAAGACTTGGGATGTTCTTCATCGTTTTGCGACATGGAAACCATGAGTTCCATCAACTTTTTCGATTTCTGTTGCGTTGCGACATGGAAACCCAAGTTCCCCGCGTCAGGGATGCAGTTTTCGCTCGGGCGGGAGATGGAGACCCCAGAGGTTCCCGGAATTAGGCAGTTTCCCTCATGCCACGAAACAGAAAGCCCTCGGGTTCCACGGACTCGGGTAGTTCTCTATCGTTCCACGGCATGGAAACCCGAGTTCCCTGCACCGAGGTCACTGTTTCTGTCATGGCGGGACATGGAAGACCCCGAGGTCGCGGTTTTTGTCATGCCATGGAATGGAAAGCCCTGTGTTTGGTAGACTTGGGCAGTTGTTCCCTTTCACGCGATGACATGGAAACCCGAAGCTCCCCAAACTTGGACGGTCATTCCTAGTCGCGCGGTGACATGGAAACGTGAAGCTCCCCAGACTTGGGCAGCAGTTTTAGCCACAGCGCGAGCGACATGGGAACCCCGCGTGTCATGCCCCTAGGCCTATAGTAGTTTGTCAACCGTACTTGGTGAGGTGCGGTGCCACCGAACACTTTCTTTTCACCAATACTTATGTTCATGGACTACGCCTAACCATTAGTCTACTTAGTTTGTTTTTCGCAACCAAGTATTATTATGTTTCCTTTATACCAATGAACACCCATACACATTCATTATCATCAGCAATTATACATGAAGTACATAATTGCACAGTATACTTGGGAAACACTAAGTTTCATACTTAGCCAATTTTACAAATAGGCAACACCTCCGTGTGCCAACCGAGTTCCTTGCCCGAACTGGGCGGGCGCGCCATCACACGAGTTGCCAACTGCACTCCTCAACCAAACCTCGTTTACTGCTGTACGATGAGCGAGCGACCTCACCCGAGTCACCATGCATTTCCTTTTGCACGACGGGTGGACAACCTACCCGAGTCACCGGAGACACCTCCGCATTTCTTCTTCCACGACGGGCGGGCGACCTACCCGAGTCACCCGTTTCACACCGAATGGCGGGCGCCTTCCTTACCCGCGCCCTCACCCGATAACCGAAAACTGTGCGTATCATGTCTACTTGCCCAAGAGTGGGCGCATATACGCCCGCGCCTCTTTTGCGACCTGCTCCACTACTTCGCACTTTTTTCTTGATCACCCAATGCTCATTTTCGAACGTCCATCTTTGAATGAATGCCAAGTGCTCCAATGCCTTGCCATATTTATACAACCAGTTGGGCGATTTGCTGCCCAGGGCGACTCGACTGCTGCATGCCAAAACACCCTTACACATCGCAAACTTGCCATCCGATTGTTGGTCGGCCAACAATCCTTCGTTCAAGTCACCCCAACATGTAAGTCGGCCTGTGGGTTTGCCAAATGTTTCCATGCTATAAACCAACCATCGCTCCACCTCTAATGTGCATTATACTTATGTCCCTTTGCACATTTGAGTCGTAGAGTTCGCAATTTGCACCAACGGGAAGAAACTGAACCACAGGTCCTTACACTGCGTTTCCTAGACTTGGGTAGCAATTGTTGTTGTGACGCGAAATGGAAACCCCGTGTGTTTCCACTAACTTGGGTAGCAGTTTCCATCGCACCGCAAAATGGACACCCTGAGTTCCCCGAACTTTGGCGGCCTTTTGTGGCCCCACGACATGGAAATATGAAGTTCCATAGACTCTCGGGTGATTCAGGGTGTGCCGTGACATGGAAACCGCGAGTTCCCGAGACTTGGGCAGCGGTTTCGAAACACCCCAAGTTCCCGAGACTTGCGAGCTAGTTTGCATCATCATGGAAACCCCGACTTCCCCGCGTTGGGGAATTGTGGAAAACCTCGCATTTCCATTGTGCCGTAAAATGCGGAAACCCATGGTTCCATCAAGGGTGGGACATGGAAACCCCAAGTTTCCTGGGCTTGGGCACCGGGGCGCAACCTAGAAACCCCCAGTTTCCGCAGGCTTGGGCACCGTCGGTTTTGGTCGCGGCGCGACATGTAAACCCCAAGTTTCCCCAGGCTTGAGTGGCGGGCCGCGACTTGGAAACCCAAATTTTTTTTGTGCCGGGCGGAAGCCCCAAATTTTAGGTGCGACATGGAAACCCAAATTTTTTTTGTGCCGGGCGGAACCCCCAAATTTTAGGTGTGACATGGAAACCCCAAGTTTCCCCAGGCTTGGGCACTGAGGCGCAACTTGGAAACCCCAAAATTAAGCGCCGCCAGTTTCAGTTGTGGTGCGACATGGAAACCCCAAGTTTCCCCAGGCTTGGATGCCAGGGCGTGACTTGGAAACCCCAAAATGTTTTGTGCTGGGCGGAAGCCCCAAATTTTAGGCGTGACATGGAAACCCCAAGTTTCCCGAGGCTTGGGTCCTGGGGCGCGACTTGGAAACCCCAATTTTTTTAACACCGGGCGGAACCCCCAAATTTTAGGCGCGACATGGAAACCCCAAATATTTGGCGCGACATGGAAGCCCCAGATTTTAGGCGCCGGGTGGAAACCCCAAATTTTTGGCACGACATGGAAGCCCCAAATTTTAGGTGCTAGGTGGAAACCCCAAATTTTTGGCGGGACATGGAAGCCCCAAATTTTAGGCACCGGGTGGAAACCCCAAATTTTGGGCGTCGGAGCACGACATGGAAACCCCAATTGTTCCCATGCTTGGGTGCCATGGCACGACATGGAAACCCCAGTTTTCTGGTCTTCGGCGCCTTTTTTGTCGCGGCGTGTAAACCCCAAATTTCCCACCCCCAAGCAATAAAAAATTGTCATCTCGAGGAAGAGGCAAAGGCGCGAGAGCGGAAGGGTTTCGCGGATTTGTTTGTGACAAGAGCGAAGCTCTAAATCGAGGTGACCAAGGGCTGAATCTCAGTAGATCGTGGCAGCAAGGCCACTTTGCCACATACAATACCTCGTCGCATATTTAAGTCATCTGCAAAGGATTCTTCTCAATGACCGTTTGGAATTGAACTTCAAAGCTGCCCCGACTGAGATGCTTCACGGTCGCGGTTTGCAAATGACACAGGCCCCTGGGGGTGACAAAGCGACGCCTCTACTGCGGGTCGAGTATAGGTTGGTGCTTCAGCGCCATCCATTCTTGGGGCTAGTTGATTCGGCAAGTGAGTTGTTACACACACCTTAGCGGATTTCAACTTCCATGACCACCATCCTGCTGTCTTAATCAACCAACACCCTTTGTGGGATCTAGGTTAGCACGCAATTCAACACCGTAACTCGACTTTCGATTCATCCCGCATCGTCAGTTCTGCTTACCAAAAATGGCCCACTTGGAGCTCTCGATTCCACAACGTGGCTCAATGGAGCAGTTGCACCCTCTTACCTATTTAAAGTTTGAGAATAGGTCGAGGGAATTACACCCTCGATGCCTCTAATCATTTGCTTTACTTGATAAAACTCGTGCATGAGCTCCAGCTATCCTGAGGGAAACTTCAGAGGAAACTAGCTACTAGATGGTTCGAGTAGTATTTCACCCCTATACCCAAGTCAGATGAACGATTTTCACATCAGTATCGCTACGAGCCTCCACCATAGTTTCCTCTGGCTTCGCCTGCTGAGGCATAGTTCACCATCTTTCAGGTCCCAACAGGTGTGCTCGCACTCGAACCCTTCGCATAAGCTCAAGTTTGGTCAACGATGCACCCCCCAAGAGAGGGGATCTCACCCGTCATCTTCCTTGCACTTTGCAGGTTTTCAAACCCACCGACTCACACACATGTTAGACTCCTTGGTCCGTGTTTCAAGACGTGTCGAATGGAAAGCCCGCCAACCAACACCACGAGCGTGTAGGTGCACACAGCCCGCCACAAGGGCGTACGCTTCATTCCTCGACCACCACAGTGGCAAACCAACAGGTAGCAATCCACCCGTGCTTGTGACGATGCAGCATCCCGTGTTGGTTTGCACCTCAAGTCGAGCGGCGGACCAGCCTGATTTTTTCCACATCCGACCGAGATGCATCGACAGCCTCCATCCGCTTCCCTTTCAGCAATTTCAAGCACTCTTTAACTCTCTTTGCAAAGTCCTTTCCATCTTTCCTCATGGTACTTGTTCGCTATCGGTCTCTCGCTCGTATTTGGCCTTGGATGGAATTTACCACTCAATTAGGGCTGCATTCCCAAACAACCTGACTCGCCGACAATGCCTTGTGATGTGGCAGGGTCCCGGGCCGACGGGGCTGTCACCCTCTCAAGCGCCCCCTTCCAAGGGACTTGGCCTAGGTCTGCTGCTGAGGATGCTTCTACAGATTACAATTCAGGTGACGCTGCCACCCGATTTTCATGCTGGGCTCTTCCCGATTCACTCGCCACTACTAGGGGAATCCTTGTAAGTTTCTTTTCCTCCGCTTAATTATATGCTTAAACTCAGTGGGTGTTTTCACCTGAGCTGAGTTCGTAAAGTTGGAGATAAATCCGCCCTACCTGATGGGAGGGCAAGAGAGAGCAAAGCAAGTTCGAGTGATAGCCCACATCAGCTAACGCCGATTTCCCATCCAAGGGGACAAGATCACCGCTCGCCGACGCATGCCACGAAACATCGCTTGAGGTATTTCAGCAAACCACACCACGTTGGGCACAGACGACTAGCTCCGCTGCTCCCTGGCATATTGCAGGGAGTGCGTTTGAATGGGATGTGATACCTAGATAGACGTGCCCTCGACCGAGGCCTCGGACGCAAATTGCATTCAAAAACTCGATGATTCACAGGATTCTGCAATTCACACTAAGTATAGCATTTCGCTACATTCTTCATCATAACAAGAGCTGTGATATCTGTTGCCGAGAGTCGTTTCCACGTATTACCGAAAAATTGGCCACAACACTGAATAGGGGCACCCCCACAACAAATGCAAGGCCAAGGGCCAAAGGGAGGGAAAATGCATGAGAGAAAGAGAAACAAAGTGCCTACCCCCTCAAAGGAGGAGGCTTGAACAGAGAACAATCTCCCCAAGCCCGACGCCCTCGCAAAATGGGGGGAAGTGCATGGAACAACAATCGAGAAGGACTAGGGTGGCCACCCCTAGAGCTCGCACTACTTTTAGTCCTTCCCCAACATCAGTCCACAACAATTCCCCCTTTTCTCCATAAAGCTAGGGACCGAAAGGAAGAAGGGAAGAAAACAAGGTGAAAGAAATAAAGATCAAACTTGGCTACTGGCTCACAAGGGGAGGGCTCAAACAAAGCACAAGCCTCCCAAGCCCTGTGCCTTCGCAAAAAAGGGGGGGAATTGAAGGGGATGATGATCGAGGAGGAATAGGGTGGCCACCTCGGGAGCTCGCACTGCGTTTCATCCTTCCCAAACACCAATCCACAACAATGCTACCTTTTCTCCGTAAAGCTAGGGGCAAGAAGGAAGAAAACAACATGAAAGAAAGGGACATCAACCGTGGTTACCGGCTCACAAGGGGAGGCTTCAAACATAGAACAAGCTTCTACAACCCCGTGCCTGCGCAAAAAGGGGGGAATTGCAGGGGACGGCGATCGAGAAGGACTAGGGTGGCCACCTTGGGAACTCGCACTGCGTTTCATCCTTCCCCAACACCAATCCACAACAATCCCACCTTTTCTCCATAAAGCTAGGGGGCCAAAAGGAAGAAATCAACATGAAAGAAAGAGAGATATCAAACGTGTCTACCGTCTCAAAAGGGGAGGCTCAAAAAGAGAACAAGCTTCCCCAACCCCCTTCCTTAGCAAAAATGGGGGAACTGCGGGGGACGACAATCAAGAAGGACTAGGGTGTCTACCCGTGAACTCGCACTACGTTTCCTCCTTCCTGAACACCAATCCACAACAATCCCGCCCACCTTTTCTATGTAAATCTAGGGGCCAACAACAAGAAGGGAAGAAAACAACATGAAGGCAAGAGATATCAAACATGGCTACCGACTCACAAGGGGAGGCTGAAACAGAGAACAAGCTTCCCAACCCCTGCGCCTTCACAAAAAGGGGGCAACTGCAGGGGATGGCGATCGAGAAGGACTAGGGTCGCCACCCCAAGAACACACACTAATTTTCATCCTTCCCGAACTCCAATCCACAACAATCCAACCTCTCCTCCACAAAGCTTAGGGGCAAAAGGAAGAAGGGAAGAAAACAACACCAAAGAAACAAAGATCCCAAGAAAAGAGGGAAGCTCAATACCACGCTGAGTAGATGTCCGCTAAACAGAAAGAAATCGAACAAGGCACCCAATCAAAAAGCATCCCACCTCTTCACACCCTCCCACCTAGATGTACGGCACAACACCCTTTACAACATAACAAACATCAATCAAACAACCAAGCAAATAAATCACAACCTAAACTTGACCACTAGAAGAGACAAGGGCCACGATGAGACCAGTGTCTGGAGCACGTTACTGAAAGGTAAACAACCCCCCAACCTGCCATAAGGCTTCAAACGACAAATATACTACTAATAACACAAACCCACCCCGCTGTTGCACCCCTCTGTGTACAAAACACCCAACAACCTTTCTAGCGAGAAAGTCAACGGGGGTCAAGAATCAAACTCCAAAGAGGAGTTGTCACGAGCAAACACTCAATGCTGGAGAAAGCCGCAGGCCACAAATACATCGATGGTGCAAGGCCACTGAAGGGAGGGATGCCTGCAAAGCGCACACCACGAAACAAAGAAATGACCAAGTCCCACAAAAAACCCACAATCCAAAGGGAGGAACAAAGACACAACCCGCTGCTTCTTTTTCCCTTAGAAGGGGAGTAGCTCATGGGAGGACAAGGAATTCCCTCAACGGCAAAGGCACGAGATAAGATTGCCACCCTCTTGCCCACTAGCTGGGAAAATTGCGATCTCGATGGAGCTCAGACCAAGGGAGGGGCTTTTCATTACCTGGACACCCAACCCTTCCGCGAGGGCATTGTC
Source organism: Pinus taeda (assembly GCA_000404065.3). Classification (NCBI taxonomy): domain Eukaryota; kingdom Viridiplantae; phylum Streptophyta; class Pinopsida; order Pinales; family Pinaceae; genus Pinus; species Pinus taeda. The sequence goes on along the minus strand of APFE030508999.1, from coordinate 2,284 downwards.
GAGGTACGGTCAAGAGGGACTAGGGTGGCCAGCCCAACGGGTTGAACCACTCTTCATCCATCCCACACTGACCCCACCCCGAAAATTTCCCCTCACGGAAGGTTTGAGCTACCAAGTGCACGCGCAACCACTCCCTCAACCCAACCACCAACGAAAAAGCTCACCCAAGCAACACATCAAGCACCGCCGCCTTTTCGAGAGAACCAACTATGGAAGCCTGCACCCTTGGCCCATTCCTTCCAACGAACAAAAGACTGAGCACCGTAGCTACGAATGAGTTTGAATGTTTTATCCATCGTATTTCCCGAGCACCTCAACCGCAGTAACCATGCCCAGCCAAACAGGTCGTCGAAAGGGCTCCCAAGAAACAAGCTTCTGAACCCCCCGCAGAAACACATTGGGGGAAAGAAAAACAAAATATGGGTGGGACAAGCACAAGCATGGCTTGCAAGCACACACGAAAAAACAAGTGTTACCTCAAGACAAGCGACCAACAATGTTCCTGCCAAACACCAAACTCGCTCCCCTAGAGACACAACATGCAATCCCACATTAGAATCGAAACCCAACCAACCCGAACCAAAAAAGAAAACCCCTACTATCAATGATCCTACCGCAGGTTCACCTACGGTAACCTTGTTATGACTTCTCCTTCCTCTAAATGATAAGGTTCAATGAACTTCTCACGACTTCGATGGCGGCGGACCACCATCGTCGACGCAATCCGAACACTTCACTGGATCATTCAATCAGTAGGAGTGACGGGCGGTGTGTACAAAAGTTAGGGACGTAGTCAACACGATTTGATGACATGCGCTTACTAGGAATTCCTCGTTGAAGACCAATAATTGCAATGGTCTATCCCCATCAAAATGCAATTTAAGAAGATTTCTTGATCCTCTTGAACCAGGAAGAAAAGCTCCTTGGCTGCATCAATGTAGTGCGCTTGCGGCCCAGAACATCTAAGGGCATCACAAACCTGTTATTGCCTCAAACTTCCATGGCCTAAATGGCCATAGTCCCTCTAAGAAGCTGGCCATGAAGGGGAACCTCTGTGTAGCTAGTTAGCAGGCTGAGGTCTCATTTGTTATCGAAATTAACCAGACAAATCGCTCCACCAACTAAGAACGGTCATGCACCACCACCCATAGAATCAAGAAAGAGCTCTCAATCTGTCAATTCTTACTATGTCTAGACCTGGTAAGTTTCCCCGTGTTGAGTCAAATTAAGCCGCAGGATCCACTCTTGGTGGTGCCCTTCCGTCAATTCCTTTATGTTTCAGCCTTGCGACGATACTCCCCCGGGAACCCAAACACTCTGATTGGCATCATTTATGGTTGAGACTAGGATGGTATCTTATCGTATTCGAGCCCCCAACTTTCATTCTTGATTAATGAAAAAATCCTTGGCAAATGCTTTCGCAGTGGTCCATCTTTCATAAATCCAAGAATTTCACCTTTGACAATGAAATACGAATGCCCCCGACAGTCCCTATTAATCATTACTCTGGTCCCAAAGGCCAACACAATAGGACCAGAATCCTATCACGTTATTCCATGCTAATGTATTCAGAGCATAAGCTTGCTTTGAGCACTCTAATTTTTTCAAAGTAACAGCGTCGGAGCCATGACCTAGCCAATTAAGGTCAGGAGCATGCCGCCGACAAAAGGGACGGAAGGGCAGGTGCACACCGAGTAGGCGGACTGACCTTTACGACCCAAGATCCAACTATGAGCTTTTTAACTGCAGCAACTTAAATATACACTATTGGAGCTAGAATTACCGCAGCTGCTGGCACCAGACTTGCCCTCTAATGGATCCTCGTTAAGGGATTTAGATTGTACTCATTCCAATTACCAGACTCGATGAGCCCAGTATTGTTATTTATTG
>APFE030508990.1:19891-49384 GCA_000404065.3 Pinus taeda | reverse complement strand
TATTCTGTGTTCTCGGTATTTTTCCGCGCATATTCTTGGTTCGGTATTGCTTTGCAGGTAAAGAAGCATAACAATGGACGAATCAAGCAAGCCAACCCAATTAGCCAAATTTTCCCTATACCCCACCATATTGGCAAAACAATGTATATCCAGCAAAATGGACCCCTCCTACTTCATAGAGTCAAGCCTGGCAGACAAACTAGCAAAGACCGATAAATCAGCTAGTAGGAACTATTTCGTTCCCTCAACTTACACTGCCAGCATTACAACAAAACCCCCAGTCTAACTTAAGACCGCAACTCCCAGCCCAACCCAACCCCAATCCAAATAATAGACCGGTCCAATCTATTCAAATAATTGAAACACCAGAAATAGGAACCGATCTAAAGGAGTGTAATGACCTTCAATTAAGATCTGGGCACATCATTCAAACAGAGGGAGATAAAACAACTCAGGTTGAAAATCAGTTACCTATAGAAAAAACACCACAAGAAGAGGATGTGATCAGACAACAAATTCATGATCAAGCAACCACACCCTCTCCCTCATTCCTAGAACGATTAATTATACCTCGACCTATACAATATCCTGATTTTGACATTCACGGAGAACTAAAAAATTTGTACATAAAAATCCCACTCCTCCAAGCCATTCAAGACATCCCAATATATGCAAAGAATATCAAAGAGCTATGCATAAAGAAACCAAGGAGGAAAATGACAAATAACCCAAAAGTCCAAGTAGTTGGCACGCTATCCGACTTATTATCAGGGAAAGAAACACCCGTTAAATATGAAGACCTAGGAAATCCAATAGTAACCATACAAATCAATGGACAAACCTTCTCAAATGACTTAGTTGATCTAGGAGCTGCAATTAATATATTAACAACCACCACTTTCCAAAACTTGGGCATTACATCAGTGGAACCAACCTCCACTTTACTAGAACTAGTTGACCGATCTGTGGTTAGGCCAGAAAGCAAACTACATGATGTCATGGTATCCGTTGAATCCTGGGAGTATCTAGCCAATTATCTAATAATAAACCCCAAAAACTGACTTGATGGACATCCATTGATTTTAGGTAGACCTTGGCTTGCAACTGCCGATGCTTATATTGGCTGCGAACAAGACAGTATGACAATAACTAGGGGCGCAAATATCAAGAATCTAGCTTTATATCCCCCAGTGCAGCCAAGTGTCACAATAATAAAAACTAACAAGCAACCTGTATCATACCTACTAAAAATATTAGATCTCCATTAACCATAGAAGAGGCCCTCGATTTCAAAGACCAAACAGAAGATGATGCCATTAACAATTTTATTAGCCAAACTGAATCTAGATCCCACATACAATGTCACATGATAGAAGCAACATTTGATAATGAATTAGAAGAAGATCCTCTTAAAGATACACATGATCAAACAGTACCTACTACCTCTGTCTCAAATAGAAATTGAGCCAGGAAAGACTTTAAACATTAATACCGACCTGACTTCCAAACAATAAGAGAAGCTCATCCAACTACTTAGGAAATACAAAGAAGCATTTGCATAGGACTATCCTGATATGAAAGGAATTGATCCCGAGTTATGTACACAGAACATTTACATAGAAAAAGATGTGAGACATGTTTGCCAACCACAAAGGAGACTTAACCCTCATCTAAAAGACATTGTAGAAGCTGAACTTCAAAAACTTTTAGATGTGAACTTCATCTACCCTATCTCCGATAGTAAATGGGTCTCTTCACTTGTTGTGGTACCAAAGAAGAATGGAAAGTGGAGGATTTGTGTAGATTATAGAGAGCTAAATAAAGTAACACAAAAAGACCACTTTCCCCTTCCATTCATTGACCAAGTATTAGACACTTTGGCAGGAAATAAATTATTTTCTTTCTTAAACAACTTCAGTGGATACAATCGGATTCAGATTGCCCCTCAAGACCAAGACAAAACCACTTTTACTTGTCCGTGGGGAACATTTTCCTACAGAGTCCTACCTTTTTGCCTATGCAATGCCCCTGCCACATTTCAAAGGGCTATCCTCAGCATCTTTTCAGATTTAATAAATGAAGGGCTCGAAGTATACATGGATGATTTTACACCATATGGAGACGATTTTGACCGAGTATTAGACACACTGGAAAAGGTCTTGCAACGCTGCATTGCCACCAGGCTTTGTTTGAGCCATGAAAAATGCTATATGATGATGAATGAAGGAATTATTCTAGGCCATTATATCTCAGCAGTAGGCATACAGGTAGACCTAGCCAAAATTCAAATAATTTTTCTAATTCCCGCTCCAACCACTCAAATAGAGTTACGCAGTTTCCTTGGATTTTCTGATTATTATAGAAGATTTATAGAACATTTTTCACATATTGCTACACCTCTATATAGACTGAGAGGTAATGTTGACTTTCATTGGATAGAAAAATGTGACTGTGCTTTCCAGCATCTGAAGAAGCCTGTGTCAACAGCCCCATTCATTCGAGGTGCAAATTGGGACCTGCAATTTCAAATTTCATTAGATGCTTCAGATACAACTATTGGAGCAGTCCTTGGGTAGGAAGAAGATAAAAAACCATATGCAATTTATTATATTGGCAAGAACTTATCTCTTGCTAAATTGAATTATACTTTTACTGAAAAGGAATTTCTAGCTGTAATACATGCTTTAAATAAGTTTAGGCATTACATTACTGGATATCCTGTTTTCTTGTATACACATCACCTGCCATAAAATATTTCGCAAATAAACCAATCACAAATGGTAGAATAACTAGATCGTTGATTTTATTGCAGGAATTTGATATCACAATCAAGGACAGACCTGGAAAAGAAGATCTTGTACCTGACTTTCTCTTGTGAATGCCAAAACCAGTAGATGTAGCATCAGTTGAAGATCAATTTCCAGATGAGCATTTTCTTGTTGTCACTATTAAAACACCCTAGTATGTTGATGTTGCGAATTACTTAGCAGTAAGAAATTTACCAAAACATCTAAACCCCAATGAACGAAAATAGATTATCCAGCAAAGTGCTTGATTTTCTTGGATTGGGGGCTACCTGTTCCGTACAGGGGCAGATATGCACATCAGGAGATGCGTTCGTGAGGATGAAATTTTTGACATTTTGAATGCCTATCACGATGGACCATGTCACAGAGATTTCGCCTATCAGAGAACTAGACAGAAGGTGTTGCAAATAGGGTATTATTGGCCCACGATCTTCAAAGATGCAAAGAAGTTTGTTCAAGCTTGTGACAGTTGCCAAAGAGCAGGATGCCCTGGTTAGTCCGACGAAATGCGCCTAAATCCACGGCTAGTTACTGAACCATTCGAGTGATGGGCCCTCAATATTTTTGGTCCAATTAACCCATCCTCGAACCAGAAAACATATATTTTGGTAGCAACAAAATATTTCATCAAATGGGTTGAAGCAGAGGCATTGTTGAGAGCTATAGAGGATTCCATCGTACAATTCCTGTTCCATATATTTGTGTGATATGGGCTTTCAAGAGATATAATTACAGATGGTGGACCACAGTTTCTGGTAACAAGATTGCTGCAACACTAAAAAACTATCATATCCAGCACAAAATTACCACTCCATACCACCCACAGGCAAATGGTCAAGTAGAAAGCAGCAATAAAATAATAGAAGCAATCTTAACAAAAACCTTTGCATCACATAGATGCGATTAAGCTGCAAGATTACCAGAAGCCTTGTGGGCTTACAGAACAACATGGAGGAGTACTACCGGCTATTCACCATACCAATTGGTGTTTGGAAAGGAACCCATCTTTCACATAGAATTCGAAATCCAAACATTGCGAACAACACAAGAAGTCGGTCTAGATCTAAACGAGGCACATATCAATAGATTACACTAGCTCAATGAGTTAGATGAAATCAAGCTCTCTGCCCCTCAAAACAGTACATTAATCCAACAACAGCAAGCGAAATGGCATGACGCTCTCATTAAAAATAAATTCTTCTACGAAGGAGATTGGGCGCTCCTATACGATTCTAGGTTTCAGGATTTTCCTGGGAAGCTTCAGACTCGTTGGCATGATAATGGCACCCTTACTCTAATCACCATTGACAGATCTGGACATACCTTCAAGGCAAACGACCACCGAGTTCGATTATACCACAAACCACTTACTTGGGAATCCTTCTACCAGCAACTCCATGAAGACTCCGACATGCAAATTTTGGAGAAGGAAGAGAAATCTTCCTCACCTCTGGTTCATTAAAGTGATTCAATTGTTCTTACATTTTGTACATAATTCCTTTGTTTTGCTAGCATAAATTATTCTCTGTACATAGTTCTTTTTGTATTTACATTTTGCTGTTCCTTTTTGAAGAATCAGCAATTCCACCATTTTACTGTTCTTTTTTTCAAAAGAACAACACTTGCATTTTTCTGTTGTTCCTTTTTCAAAAGGAACAACACTGTTGTTTTTGCTATTCCTTTTTTGAAGGAATAACATTTGTTTGCACTTTTTTTTTTTGCTGTTCCTTTTCCAAAGGAACAACACTTTCATTTTGATGTTCCTTTTTCGAAGGAACAACACTTTTTTTTTAGATATTCCTTTTTCACTTTCGTTTTGCTATTCCTTTTCAAAAGGAATGTCACTTGTGTTTTCTACTCTTCCTTTTCTAAAGGAACAACGCTTACATTTTCTAATGTTCCTTTTCCAAAGGAACAACACTTTTGGTTTCTGCTGTTCTTTTTCCAAAGGAGCGGCACTTGCGTCTTCTGTTGTTCCTTTTCTAAAGGAACAACACTTGTGTTTTTTGTTGTTCCTTTTCCAAAGGAACAACACTTTTGGTTTCTGCTGTTCCTTTTCCAAAGGAATGGCACTTGCATTTTTTGCTGTTCCTTTTCAAAGGAACAATACTTGTATTTTTTTCTCTTCCTTTGAAACGCCAACATTTTCATATTCCTTTTACTTATGCTTGTTCTTCTTACCGTTCCAATTTAAAGATACCTATTGTTCTTGCTGTTTCGAGTATTTTGGAACACAATGATACACTTATGCAATGCATACAAAACTAAGGCATAATGAAATCAGTAAATTACATAAAATTGCTATTTTGACAAGAAATTTCTTTGAATTGATAGGAGGCAGGAGGAAAGAACACAATTATTGATCACTTTGTTGTCATTATCCTACTAATACTAATCTGATTGGTTATCTTTATCATGATGGTTCTTTTTAAAATTCCCATAATATTCTTTGATCATTGTTAAGGAATAAGAACAAAGGGTCTATTTTTTTCTATTGAGATGTTAAGACTTCTTCCACCATTCCTACTCTTAAGGAGTGTTGAACCACCCTTTGTGTATAAGTAGGAAAGTACTTTATAAAAGAGAAAAAAGAGAAAAATGTTTATATGACTTGTTTATATGGGTTGTCAAATGAAGGATGGGGGGTCTCATCAAGAGCCATCCTACCATGATCATAAGGAAGAAAGTGAAGTGGAATTCCCACTATGGCCACCACACCAGGGATATGATCCAAGAAGCACATTAGAAAAATAAAGATTCCTTGGAACAGGAGGTCTCATCACGAGCCAGCCTGTCCACCTTTCACTCCTTCCTGGTGAATGGCATTATGGTTTAACTGGTTACCAAGCCCGTATAATGACCTCCATTTTAACATTGCACAACACTTCCTAAGCATACACAAAGGATCATGGTTCCATGGGTGAAACAAACAACTCTGTCAAGGTTATGGACACCTACGGCAACAGAGCTTTGTTAATGGTATTGAAGTCACATTCCTTATACACAAATAACAGTCATTAACACCCTTCTTTGCCTTGTACCTTTGTAATACGTCAAATAAGATTATGTATAGCATTTCCCCGAACCATTAAACACAGGAAAATCTATTATAACCAATCATGATGGAAAAGTCGATAATGACTGATTTAGACTTTTTGTGCATGTCAGTTGTCCTATCATCCCAACCTTCCATCATATCACAACATTCTCTTATTTGTTAAGCGATACTATTATACACCTCAATTTTGGCAACCTTCTCCTTTTGTAAACATGGCATTTCAGCATACGCTATTCCTTTATGACTCAATACCACATCAATTCCGCACGCCGCTCCCTCATTTGACGGCCGAGGACGGCCTATCACATTACAGGGGGGAGGTAGGTGACCTCATAATTTACCGGTATACATGTCAGACTATTATTTGGAAAACATTCACTTGGGAATAGCAAGGCTTAATGGTATATCATTTTTAAATTTGCATGGCTTGTTGTTCCTAAGCTATTTCCATATTATGCTCTGCAGTAATTAGTAAGTGACTCAAGATTTGAACGAGCCTTGCTGTTTTGTTATTTTCTTTGTATTTCTAACAGTTTGAATGACTTGATGTTCCATTGTCATCTCTGCATTTTTACAGTGAGCTAAAACATGGGAGGAAGACCATTTCGAAGAGAACCACAGGTATTGATAGTTTCTGATGCTGCATAGGAAATCCTGACAAGGGCATGATGACTAGCTTATCTCAATCGTTTATAGGAATCCAATGAGACTGTAGCAATAGAATTCTTGCAAAATTTGCAAGAATATCACTCCACAGTAAGAGGGAGACACATAATAGTCACCGATGACATAATTGCAGAGGTCTTGGGACTACCAGCCACTAGACCTATGTGTACTCTAAAGAAGGAGAGAGTGTGAAAAATGATAAAGGTCTTCCAAGATGAAGGCCAGAACCTGATAGTAAGAGGCAAGGGAGTCCTACTAGTAGCATTAGGAGAGCCGTGGGCAGAATTGGTGAAGATCATCTAGAGCTACATCACCTGTGAAGGCAGAAAAGATGTGGTAAGACCACGACACCTTAAAGTTTTAGCCGTATTAAAACATAAATGCTCTGTGAACTTACCTGAATTTTTAAATTCATTACTTCATGATGTTGCCCGAAGCATGAAAAAATCACAACATGTAGAATCGATAGTAAGTCACCATAGGTTGATACAACTAATAGTTAGCCACAGTCTTGCTCAACAACAGAGTAGCTAGGAAGAGCTAATTGCCAAGATAGATGGGCGACTGACTCTATCAACCTCAAAACATAAACATGCTACCAGTACATCAAATAGACCATTGAAATGGAGGAAATTAGTTAGATTGGCATGGATCAGAGGGACGTTGGAAAATTCCCAAGGGAATACCAGCCAACCAGTGGAGATAGATGATTCAGGGGATGAGAAAACCCCACAATTGGAAGGAGAAGAGAATGAGAAAGAAATGGGAGAAAATAAGGAAGGAGAAACATAGGAAGAGACTGAGCAGCCTGGGAAAGCGGAGAAGGAGACAGAGCAATGCCAAGAGAGCCCATTGCAAAATCCATTTCAAGAGGATGAATTGGCCCAAATTCTTGCCAATATGGGAGAATATGCCCAACCTCTCAGCCCGCTAGGCATCCATATTGAAGAGGAACCAAAGGAGCATTCTGCTCAGGAAAAAAATGCACTCGAAGAATTCTACGACAAGGAAGAAGAAGAAGAGAATCCTTTTGTTCATGATGAAAGTATAACTGGAGAGCAAAGTGATGAAGATACAAAAGAAAACAATATGTTCCCAGCCAGACTACACTAGAAGAATTTCATGGAGAAGAAGGGGTGGAAAAAGAAGTCACCTAAGAAATAACACAGCGAGCTAGGTTTTTTACTCTTGAGCAACCTGAATAGAAAGAGGAAGGAGCACCCCAAGAAGAAAACCAGGGAATTGGCCAAGATGACAGTCCAGGCCTGAGTAAACATACAGCTGTTCCTTCTAAGAAAATAGAAGAAATTAAAAGATTATGAAAAGAACATAAAATATTGTTGAATGTGATAGCACGACTTCGACAAAAAATCGAGGTTTTGAAAATGAGAAAGAGAGCAAAAAGGACTTCAAGGGTAAGACATGCAACCACTCCGACGAGACCCGTTAAGAAAAGGGTAAGGAGGGCTCAAGTCCAGCCTGTCGTTCAAAACCAAAAGGAACAACATTCAACTGTTGCCCATGTTAAAGTGAAAACGGATGATATATCGGCCTATGACAAAGAAGTTCAGATAGAGGCACAACCCTCTAAAGAAATGTGAACCATAAACACAAGACGATGCAATAAGAAAATTCAAGTGAACCTTCCGCTTACCACTACTATGTGGGACAGTGATCCAAGGACAGTAATCCTACAAGAGGGTTTGATGCAAGCTCAACAAGCAGTAGAAAAAATCACAAAACAAACAGTTTTGTCGAGAAAAGTATGAGGAATTACAACAACAGCTAAGGAATGTCAATTTATCCGAAGGACGAGCTTTTTAAGGATGGTGAAAGGAAGAAGAAAAAGTCGCAAAGGTAACTCATAGATTAGATGTAGTTATCAAGCAGATGGATACCTTATGCTCTTTGTACACTGACGTCTTAGCATGTAGAGCCCCTACTAAGAATTATGCTTTTTTTTTAATGGAACGATATTTGCAATTGAAAATTAAGGTTGTCAAAGCAGGAGCCCCTATGCAAATTAATACTATTGATGATTTTATAAATTGTTGTAAGCACTATGGACTAAAGGTTGAAAGATTATTGTGTGAATTCTATATGCATAACCTTGTGTTAGATCAGGAGACAGAGCAGAAACCCGGCCCTTTCGTTGGGGATATCCAACTATAGGCATTTATTTCATTTGAAGTTAATCAAATCAAATGGCTTAAAGCCTATAATGCCTTCCAAAGACAAGAAAACGAATTAGATTTGTGGGTAAGAGCTGAGCCTAGAAATCTAGTGCAGCTATCAAGGGAAGATAGGAACCTCATGAGGACTCCAAGCATGATTGAAGCATTAGGACCCATTCATACAACAATCAATCAGTAAGGGATATAATACTTCTTTACCATCAAAGACCTTGCCATTGACACTACTAAATTTCGATATCAGATTTCTAATCCGAATATCCTGCTCAGGGAACTATTTAATTATGATAACTTTAAGTTAGTCTCTGATCGCTTGAACCTCTATGGAGAACTTATCTTAAGGGCAGTGCCATCTTGGTTAGGATATAGGTTCTAGAGTCCAATTATTATGCACCTTGTACCTAGATACCCAGCCCTGTATGAGATGCCTGAGGGTCAGACAGGCCATCTTTTTGAACACCTAGTTAGGCATCATGGCTATAAACCACCATATGAGATCCCATCTCCGGACTACTCTCTCACCACCTTACATGTCAACTACAATGTTTCCATAAGGGCATAAAAAAGGCTAAGCAGGGGGGTGTGTGGAATACTGAAGAAGGTATGCTTTTATTGATTATTTTGTCATCTTTTCTTTAAAACTCATAACCTATTTGCATCATGAACTAGGTAGATAATAAGAAATCATGACAAAATCCCTGGGATTTATACGCAACATAAAACTACTAATAATTTCCATTTATTATGCAGGAAAAGGGAAAAACAAAAGATTGTCATCCCAAAGAAAAAGACAGGGCAAAGTTAACTATTGCCCCTTTGGTAGGGAACCACATGCAAACAAGGTGATCCAAATTGAAGCGTATCAGCCAAGGAAGGGAAAATGAGATATTGAATCGGTACAAGGAGACAAATGGATAACTGGGAATTAACCGTTTGGCAAATCCCTCAGGATCCTTTGATCCCGAGGGATCGCTATCTTAACTATTTTTTCATCATTGATATCTCCGCTTGGCTATTATAAAAAGAGGCAGCAATGCTAGCCTCGGGGGATGACTTGTTGTTATTCTTATGTAATTTCTCTTTGTTTGATCATCGACTCTCATTGAGAAGTGATCCACTATAACTCTGCTTTGATGCTTTAATATAAATCTGGTTGTTCTTCCATCTTTGATCCTGATGTAATCTCAAGCGGTGTGTCCCTGGAGGCTAAGGGCTCAACCCTGGTGGAACACTTGCTCCTATACGATTATATTTAATTCCTGCGTGGTTTTCATTATCAGATTTGTTCACTAATATGATGTGTTTTGTTATTTCACATCACGATTCTGATATATTTGATTTATGTTCGACTGAGTAATATCATTCTCTATGACAGGAATGTCGTATTGTTCATTCTAAGTTTGTAACGCATTGTTGTTCCTTTAATCATTGATATAACATTAATGTTCCTTACAAAATGCTATTGTTGTTCAATTACAGAGTAACCGGGCTGTAACATTCATAACTGGGTATTACTATATTCATCTATGGTTTACACTTAATCATGATTGTTGTTCAACTAACGTTGTTGTTCCATTACGGATTACAATCGTTATTCTTTGTAACTGAGATTTATATTTGTGGTATCGAAGTTAGATTACTATTTCTCTCAATATTAAAGCGTGCCATTTGTGTTATTTATTTTGGTTTATTGTACATATATATTTGACTCTGAGTGTTGTTCTATATTTCATTTTTACTTAGTTGTCGTTCTATTTCTGTTTGTTATCTGATTTATTTTTAGAGTAAAGATTGCTATCCAATTTCTGTAGGATACAATTGTTGCCTTTATTTCCTTAGACTAAGGTTTTGCTATTTATAACAACTAGTTGTTGTTCCATTTCCTAGTTGTTGTTCCATTTCCTGTTATTTGCGTTATCATTGCTTTATTGTGCAGAATCATCTAAGACTATAGTGAGCCTTGACATTTGTTGTCTAGTTCCCAGGTTGATGATATATTCCTTGATTATCTTTAGTTATATTAGTTTACAGAGGGATGAGTTATTGTTACTCTGCCCTTGATTGATAATTTGCTTTAGTTTTCTAAATGCATGATTTAAGTCTTAACTTGCTTTGCTGTAACTAGATCTCGTTTTGAGCATTTGTTTACCCTTGTATTTTGAGAAATATACTACTAGCATTACTCTGACAAATGACCGCCTCAAACTGAGTACACTCTTTGAGATAACCAATCATTCCTAGATTGATAAGTTAATGTGGGGTAAATAGAGGTGAAAATGACCCTTTTTACAGCTCAACAACTACCACCATTTGCGACCACTACCACCATTTACCACCACCTACGTGACCACCCTGAGCTAGAGTCTCTCCCCACCTCTGCATTATTATCGACCCAACGTCATCTGACCAATTCACACTATCGGTAACAATATAACAACTGAATAAGTTGAATATCTACACAGTGCATTCCATTCCATTTGTCTTTTCATTTTGCATCGATAGCCACCAGCATAATTGGGATGTTTTCTATTGCAGTTTTGATTAAATATGAAGCCCTTTCGACTGCATGTGCTTGATTGTAAACTCTTTTGTATTGTGCCATCAAACAACTACCAACATGAATCATCGTTTCCATATAATATTTAATGTAGCCACATCAATTCAGTAGGTGAGGTGATCCATATGTCGTGCTGTGACTATTTGTATGATCACGCCTTGATAAGAATTCTTCTTAATTTTTGGAAAGGAAATCAATAAAAGGTTTTTTTGTGAGCGTAGCATTAAATTATGTTGAAGTAATTAGAAATAATTATTTCAAAGGTATTTATAAGGGTAAGAAAAACAAATTATTATATTCTAAAATGTTCATATAAGGAAAAAGATTATTGATATGGAAATACATGATTATATTTCAAATACTTTGAAAGAGAAAAAAGCGTTAATAGGTGAATGAAAATTCATCATAATATTATAAAATGCTAAATAAAATCAAGAAGAAATACCTCCAATAAAATACTACAATATTTTTCAAAGGGGCAAAAAATAAAAGAAAAACCAAGATGCACAAGGTTTTCAAGGGTAAACAGTAACAATTTAATCTCACCAAAGTAAAAGGTTACAAAGAAGGTATTATGATAAAGAAAAAAATTATTTATAAAAATTATAGAATGAGAAATATTATTGTATGACCAAAGGGGAAAATAATCACATCATATTAGTGGATAATAATTATATAAGTTAAAGTGAAAGAGAAAGGAAAAGGGAATTATTCAAGTTACCCAAAATTAAGAAGCAAAAATTAAAGCAAGAGAACGAAAGTTCTAAGGGGAAATTCAACGAGAATCTTTCAAAGATGGAAGAATAAAATTCACGTTTAAAAACTCTGAATCAATTGTTATTAGAACAAATGAAAAATAAGGAGAAGGATACTAAGGACAAAGTCGATGATTTAGAAAATTAAGAACCTTCACATCAAAGGAATCACAACATTCCCTACTTACAAAAATAAAAAAGCTTACAAGTGACAAGAAGTCACTAAATGACAATTTAGAACAACTTCACGAGGTTTTGAAGTCTCTAGTCATTTCGATCTAAGTTAAAGATAATGGAATAAATACCAATCTAGTTAATATCGCAAATCAAGAGGATGAGAAACCAAAATAATTTAAAACATATTCAGAAGTTACAATTCAAATGACTGACATTTCAAACAATGATGCCAACTTAACAACAACAAAACGTGAAGGAAATAAGGTAATTTCCATTAACATGATAAGGGAAAGTTCAACCTGAAGAAATCCATAACAATATCTCAATCACAAGAGAAAACTTTACAATCAATCTATGTACCAGTATTATTTAGAAGGGAAAGAACAAATTTATGTTCTAAATAATACAATAGTTTGTAGAATTCGGTTTCATGATAACAATTCATTGAAAATTTCAAGTGACCATAATACTTCACATATGATTAATATAGGATTGTGAGATCCATTTTTTATTCGAAAATTTTATTTATCACTCCAAGGATCATATTATCTTGTAACAATGAAAGATGACAGTTCCACAACGAGCTAAAAAAATGGTTAAGGTATGCCACCAATAAGCTTTGAGGATAGTATTTTAAAGAGGAATGAAACATTATTATTAAAAATATATATAAAAATAATACAAATAATTTAAATTACAATAATAATGATTAATGTTTAATTACATAATGGTTGGTAATGAAGAGTCATGTCTCTAAGGACATGACCAGTGTGAAGAGGTGCATTCCTAGGTATATACGTAGACCCCCACCCTCATTTTAATCATATTGTATAAATTCTTTATATAAAATTCAATATACAATTACTTGTCCTAAAATGGATGTTTTTTTCTTCAAATTATTCTAAGTATTACTTTGTTGCATATACTTCTTTCGATGGTCACATCATGTGAAGGATAACAACGATAAATTCTCCATTTGGAAGTCAGGGTATAAGACTTCCAGGCTGAAGGATATGTGGATTCCACTTGGGACAATCTCTAACCAACCATAGAAGGTACCATATTCAATTTGGAGAAGCTAATTATGCAAACAATTTTGGAGAGAATGGCAGTAGGAGACACAACATTTCAAAGAAATTTGGTACAGAGATGGAATGTCATAATTCAATGTGTGGAGCTCAAACATGGAGAGGACTTAGACCATGGCATATTTTATAAAGGATTCTCACAGTTCGATAAAATATTTCTCATTTGAATTAGAATCAAATCAAATAATGAAATGTCCTCTTCAGTTAGTATTGGAGATTGAAGTGTGATCGAGAAACACTTGGAGTCTGTCAGTGTTTAATTATTAGCTCTAATTAAAAATTTTAATAAAAAAATCATCACAAAGGCATGCTCCAACTTTCTTTTGGTCACTCGTTGATTGTAGGAAATGCGTGGGGATGATCAACATCTCTAGAAGATGATAGATAACTTGACAACCAAAATGGAAAATTTGACTATTAATGTGGAAAACATTAAGATTACATTATAAAACATGGCCATGGGGGTACTCATGGATGTATTTGGAATCGTACAAGTTTCTAATCAAGATGAACATGATACTTTGCACCTTATTTAATCTCTTGGAGTGACATTTGTAGTTTCAATAGATGGGAACTGATAAGCAGGTGCGAATAGAATTGTCTACTGTTGAAAAGACAAGAAGCACGTATATTTTTAGTATAATATGATTTTATGTTTTTATATTATGTAGATATGTGACAAATTATAGAGTCTTTTGGAGGCTATACAACATGGCTACCTTTAATACCATAGTTTGAACTAGGAAAATGTGATGCAAGTTTTCTATGAACAAGTCTAGAAGTGTGAGGATGAAGAACTATATCTAATTGTAAAAGTGTTGGCATGATTCCAATTAGATCAATATAAAACAACCCATTTCATAAAAAAAGTGTTTTAATTTAGTTATTTTTCATGAATTTTTAATTTGAACAACATAAGATGTATAATGAAAAAGTTTTTTGATTCTTATTATCAATTCATGCTTATATATTTTACCAATCATTTAGTTTTAATGGCTACTTTAGTATTAATCAATTTAGTTAAAAGGGAAAAAAGTGCATAACCACTTTTCATATTGAGCTCAATCTTTAATAAGTGACTACTATTGAGAATATTTTATAATATTATTTGTTGGTTAAATTATTACTATTCACATAACAATTATTCTGAATTAAATGAAAAATGAAGAATCTCTACCCGGTTAAAAATAGACAAGCTGGTTTAAAAAATATAATATTTTTCTTAAATTTAGATAACTTTCCAATAAATTATGAAAATATTTAAATTTTATTGACATAAATGAAAATTATATATTTCCCCATTGACGATGCCCATAAGCCCAAGCATGAGGCACTACCTTCACATGATATTAACCACAATAAATGAAGGGCATTATACACCACCCAATTTAGAGATGCATGGAAAGGGAATTTATTTCAATTGGTTGGTATTGAGGAAAGGTCGTGTGAGGTTTACTTTATGATTATGAGATGTTGTAGAGAAGTTGCGAAAGAGGATATGACATTCAATCCTGGTCTTAGGATAAGAGATTTTGATTTTATGGGAAAATAAAGAAACTATGGCAAAGAATGGTGGATGAAGTCAAGGATATGGAAAGATATTATAAATTGTTGAAGAAAGCTATGGCATGGAAGATTGTGTATGATTGAGCTAAATATGTAGCTTGATCATAAAGTTATATTTCCATTTTTTTATTGATGTATTTTGGAACCTCTAAATTCTATGGTTTCAAAGGTCATTCTTCTTTGAATAGCCAACTAGAAAGGTCTGCTATGAAAATTATGTTTAGGTTTTCGTTTTGAGGTATATCTTGAGTTTGTGGATTAAAAGTGCAGGTATGTGAATTATGTCTATTATGATCCAAAAGTATCAAATTGCTTGAGCGACCCATCTTAATATGTCGATATAACCTATTGTGCATTAGTATATCAACTGAAGAATAAGCATGAATGTTGTTATAATCTATGTGCAGGTGATTTGTGATCATGTTTCTCCACCAATGATTTAATTTAATGATTGATGTTTCCTATAAATCTATCCCATGTGAATATGTGCTCTCTAGGATGATATTCTAATTGGAAGTTTCAGTTTACTCATTCTTTAGAAATAGATGCTAATCATGAACACTGTGAGAGATTTTTATTGGCATTAATGTACCATGATCGACTAATTTATCTTTTAATTAATTAATATAATCATAGACTTGGAAATATCAGTTGATATTTCACAATCATGCCTCTACTGATTCTTCAAACTCTCCATCATAAGTTGGGGGTTTAATCTTCTTGAATTTCCAGTGTAGTTGCATTTTTTGTCTCTTTCCTTGATTTAGATGAAATTTCATTGAGTTGTGATCCTCTTCACCCTCAAATTTAGCTTCCTTAAATTCAAATAAATCATCATATTCCTCTTGTTTGGAAGTCTCTCCTTGGTCCTCTTACTCCATTATTGTTTGCACAGTTTTAACAATGGATCTATATCTTAAAATTCTAATGAGTTTTTCTTTCTCCTCAATGACTTTTAGCAATTTTTCATGTCTTTAATAGAGTCTTACTAGCATGTTCTCATATATCTGACCATATTAATCAATTCGATTCTAGGAACATGTGTTTTTACCCCTAGATAAACCCAGAGCTAGTCTTAACCTATGTGTGTTTCTCCCTGAGGCTCACCCATCACTTCTGTTATTCCTTACTCACTTATTTTATGTAAAAGAGGTATTAATTTCGTCAAATTCCATCGTGGTAAAGCTCATAAGCCATAGTGTTGAAAGATATTTTCTTGGATACTATACCTAACATGTCTCTAAATTCAACAAAAAAATAATTTTTATTTACAAAGAAAGTAAATATAACTATGATAATCATAATTGACCATACATATTTTTTCTGATCAACCCTTAAGGGTTTCCCTTGCTTCTATACAAAATTAGGCATGCCATGCAACTCTAAAAGTAGCTTTGATACATATACAAATTAATTTTGTATTCACTTGTTCGATTTGTGTTAAAGTGTTTCCTCTTTAAAGGTCACAAGATTGGATCCAAAGGAAATTAAGGTACGTACACCTCCATAGATTAAATTGTTAAAGCATTGAAAGGAGGGCATCCCTTGTATCACAAACAAGGGGATCTCATATGTCAACTTGCCATCTACTTTCATTATCACTTAATATTAAATACTATTCTTATTTTTTCTATTAATATGAATGCTTCCAATATTTAATATATTGTTAAGGAGATTATCCCTCGACTAATTAGTGAAGTATTTAATATTGGATGAGAGAGTTGTAAGGCTGAAATTTTGGCTACCGTAGGTTAAATTTGTTGTTTGTATTATGTCAATGAAAAATTAGATTTCATACCTCTCTAGCAATCAATAAAAATCATTTACACATGCCAACCAAAGGCATTCAATAGATGGTTAAAGTAGTGGTTGAGAGGAGTTCACTGTCAGATCCATCCAAGGGTTTCCAAACTGGAGAAACGAGGGCATGTGTTTGATTTATGGGCTAATGTTTGAAGTATTACTACGAGAAGAGGAGTTGGTGGGAGTCCTTCTTATGGCAAGGCCCTACATGTCTTCCATTATTTCTTAAAGTAGGATTCAAATGAGTGATTATAGATATATGATACATATAATATGGAAACCACTCACAACATAACAATATTGAGCATTTGCATGAGACATAATTTATTTTCAATATAAATTTTCTTTAAAAAAGTAAACATATCCTACCATGATGCAGTACAACGATTCACCAACATTGGGCACCAAACAAATGACTTGGACCATGGATTTTATGTACAATGACAATCATCCACTATAAACTATGATTATTAGCCACTCTGACACCCCTCATTTATCATTTCTCATTGACCATGCTCAGGAAATTTGAGATCACTGTACATGGTTAACATGCTTTGGTTAACACAATCTAGTATGGTGTAAGGGTCTTCCCTAAAATGCAAGCTTTCTGACACCCTTTACAACAACATTGCTTCACGAAAAGCATTTGACCTTGCTTCGTAAATTTACCTTTGTATATGAGAAAGAAACTAAATGTTACTTCTCCCATATCCAATATAGTGCTCTTGGTTACAAATTGAAAAAATTAGTCAAAATAGTAGTATATTGTAGTTGAGAGTACAACGTATTACTTTACAAAATATTGATTACAAATATGTATATTTTATGGTGAAAATGTAACAATGTTTTGAAATTCTTTTTTAAGAAGTGAAAATGGTTAAGTTTGGCATGCTTTTTAGGGATATGCATGTGTACGTAATGGTGGAATAAATGTTTTATCGTGGGGATATGAGGTTCAACCCCAACAACCATAAGCAAGGAGATAAACTTAGGAAGGTTGGTGGTGTGCGTAAATGAGAATTGGGATATTTAACTTTCTTTGTCATAC
This sequence comes from Pinus taeda, assembly GCA_000404065.3. Lineage (NCBI taxonomy): Eukaryota > Viridiplantae > Streptophyta > Pinopsida > Pinales > Pinaceae > Pinus > Pinus taeda. The sequence goes on along the minus strand of APFE030508990.1, from coordinate 31,667 downwards.
ATTTGTATTTTGGATTGAAATGTTTTCGATGAACACAAGAAAGTGGTGATTATTTGGTTTGAGACATTGCAATGTGGAAGAAGCATCTCAAAAGTTATGAAAGCACCCCTTTGGCTCAATAATCACAACTAAATGGAATTTATTCTCTTACAGTGACTTGAGACTTAGACATAGACTCATCTTCAATAAGCAATCCCCTTAAGAAGGAAATTCAGTCCATGATGGGTGAAATGTCATGTGGCATAATTAAACACATGTGGGGGAATAATATCACACTATAGTCATGCCCACTATCTCCACTGCCCAACTCCTCATCCAGGGACAGGGCTAGATAATATTGCCTCTATAACTTATGATGACTAATTATGGTAACTGGTGTCTTGTTAGTTCTTTTTTTTTCACATGTAAGGCCTATAAGGGTATGGGTCTCCCAATTGGGTATTTGTCCATTTGTCAGCACCATGGTAATAGAATTGGCCAACAAACCTTGTCGGGTTGAGGCCACATACATTTTTACGTCCTTGTAAATACTTTTTTATTTATAAAAGAATCTTTTACTTACAAAAAAAAATAACACACTATACTCACACACAATGCCATAGGCAAGCCCCCATCAATGTTATGCACTACCTTAAATGGGTTTAGTAGCCTTGGATGGCTCTAACAATCATAGTTGAATGTATATGATGTTAACTAATTTAACCAACAAAACATGTCTTTGACAATTGTAACTAGACTTACACTCCATTTACTCCATTAAACAATCAAGTGAGGCTTCAATAATTGTAACTAAACATAGAAGTCATTGATCAATTTAATGAACGTACTACACCTTTAATAGTGATAACCAAAATGTACATGTTACTAATAAAGTGACCATTGTGTCATGCCTCTAAGATCTGCAATTGAACATAAATGTTGTTGATGGGGTTGAGCTATCTAACATATCTCCTACAATTGTAGTCAAACATGCATGTTGATTTGGTTCATCTACTAGATAATTTTAATCAAAAATACATGTCAATATCCAACCTAACGTGTCACACATAGTGACAATGGAATGTGAATTTCAATGACTAAGCTAATTGACCTGATATGTTGTTCACTAAGATGATTAATACATAACTGACTAAGCAGACCAAGTTGACAAACCATTGGTTTTGTCATTGAACTAACATGCCTTTAATAGACAGAACTAAATGTACATGATGTTAAACTAGTAAGCCTTCATGACATGCCTTTAATGATAGTAACAATGTGTGAAAGTTCTAGATTGGGCAAATCAAACTAATATACCTATAATAATCATAATTGACCATACATGTTTGTTGTGATCAGCCCTTCATGTTTTTCCTTGCTTCTATACAAAATTAGGCATGCCATGCAACTCTAAAAGTATCTTTGATACATATACAAATTAATTTTTTATTTACATGTTAGATTTCTGTTAAAGTGTTTCCTCTTTAAAGGTCACAGGATTGGATCCAAAGGAAGTTAAGGTATGTACACCTCCATAGATTAAATTGTTAAAGAATTGAAAGGAGGGCATCCCTTGTATCACAAACAAGGGGGTCTCATATGTCAACTTGCTAGCTACTTGAATTATCACTTAATATTAAATACTATTCTTATTTTTTCTATTAATATGAATGCTTCTAATATTTAATATATTGTTAAGGAGATTATCCCTCGACTAATTAGTGAAGTATTTAATATTGGATGAGAGAGTTGTAAGGCCGAAAGTTTTGCTACCGTGGGTTAAATTTGTTGTTTGTATTATGTCAATGCAAAACCAGATTTCATACCTCTCTAGAAATCAACAAAAATCATTTACACATGCCAATCAAAGGCATTCAATAGATGGTTAAAGTAGTGGTTGGGAGGAGTTCACTGTCAGATCCATCCAATGGTTTCCAAACTAGAGAAACGAGGGCATGTGTTTGATTTATGGGCTAATGTTTGAAGTATTACTACGAGCAGAGGAGTTGGTGGGACTCCTTCTTATGGCAAGGCTCTGCATGTCTTCCATTATCTCTTAAAGTAGGATTGAAATGAGTGATTATAGATATATGATACATATAATATGGAAACCACTCACAACACAACAATATTGAACATTTGCATGAGACATAATTTATTTTCAGTATATTTTTTCTTTAAAAAAGGAAAGATATCCGACCATGATGCAATACAATGATTCACCAACATTGGGCACCAAACAAATGACTTGGACCATGGATTTTATGTACAATGATAATCATCCACTATAAACTATGATTATTAGCCACTCTGACACCCCTCATTTATCGTTTCTCATTGACCATGCTCAGGAAATTTGAGATCATTGTACATGGTTAACATGCTTTGGTTAACATAATCTAGTATGGTGTAAGGGTCTTCCCTAAAATGCAAGCTTTCTAACACCCTTTACAACTACGTTGCTTCATGAAAAGCATTTGACATTGCTTCGTAATTTTACCTTTGTATATGAGAAAGAAACTAAATGTTACTTCTCCCATATCCAATATAGTGCTCTTGGTTACAAATTGAACAAATTAGTCGAAGTAGTAGTAGATTGTAGTTGAGAGTACCGCGTATTACTTTGGAAAATCTTGATTACAAATATGTATATTTTATGGTGCAAATGTAACAATGTTTTGAAATTATTTTGTAAGGCATGAAAATGTTCAAGTTTGGCATGCTTTTTAGAGATATGCATGTGTACATAATGGTGGAATAAATGTTTTATTGTGGGGAGATGAGGTTGAACCCCAACAAACATAAGCAAGGAGATAAACTTAGGAAGGTTGGTGGTGTGCGTAAATGAGAATTGGGCTATTTAACTTGCTTTGAAATACATTTTTCTTTTGGATTGAAATGTTTTCGATGAACACAATAAAGTAGCGATTATTTGGTTTGAGATATTGCAATATGGTAGAAGCATCTAAAAAGTTATGAAAGCACCCCTTTGACTCAATAATCACCAGTAAATGGAATTTATTCTCTTACAATGACTTGAGAATCAAACATAGCCCCATCTTCAATAAGCATCCCCCTTAAGAAGGAAATTCAGTCCATGATGGGTGAACATGTGATGTGGAATAATTAAACACATGTGGGTGAATAATATCACACTTTAGTCATGCCCACTATCTCTACCACCCACCTCCTCATCCAGGGAGGGGGCTAGATAATCTTGCCTGTATAACTTCTAATGAGTAATTAGGGTAACTGGTGTCTTGTTAGTTTTTTTTTTTCGCATGTAAGGCCTATAAGGGTATGGGTCTGCCAATTGGGTATTTGTCTGTTTGTCAATACCCTAGTAATAGAATTGGTCAACAAACCTTTTCGGGTTGAGGCTACATACATTTTTACGCCCTAGTAAACACTTTTTTATTAATGAAAAATCTTTGACATACAAAAAAAAATAACCCATAGGCAAGCCCCCATCAATGTTATGTACTACTTTAAATGGGTTTAGTAGCCTTGGATGGATCTAGCAATCATAGTTGAATGTATATGATGTTAACTAATTTAACCAACAAAACATGTCTTCGAATATGGTAACTAGACTTACACTCCATTTACTCCATTAAACAATCAAGTGAGGCTTTAATAGTTGTAACCAGACATAGAAGTCATTGATCAATTTAACGAACCTACTACACCCTTAATAGTGATAACCAAAATGTACGTGTTACTAATAAAGTGAACATCGTGTCGTGCCTCTAACATGTGAAATTGAACATCAATGTTGTTTATGGGGTTGGGCTATCTAACGTATCTCCTACAATTGTAGTCGAACATGCACGTTGATTTCGTTAATATCCTAGATAATGTTAATCAAAAATACATGTTAATATCCAACCTAACATGTCACTCATAGTGACAATGGAAAGTGCATTTCAATGGCTAAGCGAATTGACCTGATGTGTTGTTCACTAATATGATTAACACATAACTGACTAAGCAGACCAAGTTGACAAACCATTTGTTTTGTCATTGAAATAACATGCCTTTAATAGACACAACTAAATGTACATGATGTTAAACTAGTAAACCATCATGACATGTCTTTAACAATAGTAACAATGTGTCAAAGTTCTAGATTGGCCAAATCAATCTAATATACATATAATAATCATAATTGACCATACATGTTTGTTGTGATCACCCCTTCATGTTTTGCCTTGCTTCTACACAAAACTAAGTGTGGCATGCAACTCTCAAAGTAACTTTGATACATATACAAATTAAGTTTGTATTTACTTGTTTGATTTGTGTTAAATTGTTTCCTCTTTAATGCTCATAGGATTGGATCCAAAGGAAATTAAGGTATTTACACCTCCATAGATTAAATAGTTAAAGCATTAAATGGAGGGCATCCCTTGTCTCACAAACAAGGGGGTCTTATATGTCAACTTGGCAGCTACCTGGATTATAACTTAATATTAAATACTATTCTTATTTTTTTCTATTAATATGAATGCTTCTAATATTTAACATATTATTAAGGAGATTACCCCTCGACTAATTAGTGAAGTATATAATATTGGATGAGAGAGTAGTAAGGATGAAATTTTTTCTACCATGGGTTAAATTTGCTATTTGTATTATGTCAATGCAAAATTAGGTTTCACACCTCTCCAGGAATCAATCAAAATCATTTACGCATACAAATCAAAGGCATTGAATATATAGTTAAAGTAGTGGTTGGGAGGAGTTCATTGTCAGATCCATCCAAGGGTTTCCAAACCAGAGAAACAAGGGCATGTGTTTGATTTATGAGCTAAATTTTGAAATATTGCTACAAGGAGAGGAGTTCGTGCGAGTCCTTATTATGGGAAGGCCCTACACCTCTTCCTTTATTTCTTAAAGTAGGCTTGAAATAAGTGATTATAGATAGATGATACATATAATATGCCAACCACTCACAACACAAAAATATTGAACATTTGCATGACACATAATTTATTTTCAATATATTTTTTCTTTAAAAAAGGCAAGATATGCTACCATGATGCAATACAATGATTCATCAACATTAGTCACCAATCAAATGACTTGGACCACGAATGTTATGTACAATGAGAATCATCTAATATAAACTATGATTGTTAGCCAGCATGACACCCCTCATTTATGGTCACTCATTGAACATGCTCATAAAATTTGAGATCGTTTGACTTGGTTAATATGCTTTGTTAACACAATCTAGTATCATCTGAGGGTCTTGGCTAGAATGCAAGATTTCTAACACCCTTTTCAACAACATTGCTTCACAAAAAGCATTTGACATTGCTTCATAATTTTGCCTTTGTATATGAGAAATAAACTAAATGTTACTTCTCCATTATCCAAGATAATGCTCTTGATTAGAAATTGAACAATGTATCATGACATTGCCTTTCTCTCTTCATGTGAACTTTCTCAATTAACATCTAGATACCTTGTAAGATAAAATTCAATGTATGTATTGTATTTGGTATTGTGTTAATTATTCATTTTTTATGTCTTCATATTGTGTTAACAACCTTCCAATGCATAGTTAGTCTTGAATTAAAATTTTGACATGGAAAATCCCAATTTGCAATTTTGGCAATTAGAGGCATAGTGTAGGGACAATGTGTATCCATCTTGGTGGACAGTGGGGCAACCCAAAATTTTATTGATGCATAGTTCGTCGAGTGTAGAGGCATGCATGATCTATACAACTCAATAAATCATATAACTAATAATACAATGTCCATGTACTCTAGTCTCAACTTGGTCTTGCTTTGAACTCACATGGATGAGTTTCTCATGAGGAAATCTTCAATTAAATAGAGTAGCACTAGTGGATGCATTAGTGCACCAACTCATTATTAGTCCTCTATTAGTTCCAAAAACAATTTAGAACTAATTTAACTAAACCTAACCCATTAAATTGAGTGATCTAATTTGCAACTCAATTTAAACTCACATTGGACCATTAAAACTTAGGGAGCACATATACATGACTACATAAAGACTTCCAAATCTAAATTCCTATGATAATTAAGTTGATTAAATTGAATTAACTATTTAAAAGTTGCTATGAGAATATAATTAGATTTTATTTCTCACTTTAATTCAAGGACAAATTAAATTGGAATTTCTTGTTTCCATTTCTCAACACTCCCTCTTAATAAGAAATGGATTATTAGCTACCCCAATCGTGTCTTTGTGAAACATGAATTTACATCCTGACAATGCCTTTGTCAAAATGTCAACATCTTGATCCTCTATGGGAATTTACTCTAACGACATAATATGCCTCAATAGACAATCTCTCAGATGATGATATCAAATATAAATATGCTTGGACTCATCATGAAAAACTTGATTTTCAAAGAGTTTGATACAACTCTCATGATCAGATTAAATCATAGTTGGATCCATATGGTGATTAAAGAGACCAACCATGATCTTACTCATCCAGATGGAATCACATGCTTCCTCCTCATCCAAATGGACTCACATGCTTCTTGACTTGGAATCATGTAATCTACCTCTACCGAAATGAGTGTAATTAATCTCTATTTCATGTTGGACCGAGAAAGTATAGATGACCCAATAGTGAAGATCCCTCCTAATGTTCTCTTCATGTAGGATGGACTGCCTTCCCCATATGCATCGATCAAGCCTTGAAGCTTAACTCCCTCTGTCCACCTGTACCATAATCCATACTGAGAAGTGCCCCTATGGTATCTCAACTTATGCTTTGCTACTTTCCAATACGTTTTGGTAGGCATAGCCATTGCTTGACTAAGTTGGTTAAATGCATAGCACATATCTTTTCATGTGTTCACCAAGTACATGAGTGAACCCATAAGCTTCATGTAAATAATGGCTTCCACTAATTCCTATGATGTAGCATTCTCCTTCTTCTAGTTACCTACTAGAGGAGTCTCCATGGGTTTGCTTCTCTTCATGTATAATTTCCTGAGTATCTCGTTGGCCTACTCGCCCAAAGACACAAACAAATCCCCATCTCCTTGCCATACCTCCATGCCAAGAAATTAATGCGTGAGCCCCAATTCCTTCACCTCAAGCTCTATTGCAAGGTCCTCCTTGCAAGATTTGGTGAGTTGATCATCACCTCTTAGTAGGATATCATCAAGATAAAGTACAATGATCAACAACTTCTCTTCCACCACTATGTGGTACAAGTTTGCATTCGCTTCACTCTTCATGAAGCCCAACCTATTGATGTAGCTATCTATCCTAGTGTACCAAGCATGGCTTGCTTGCTTCAGCCCATACAAGAATCTCTTGAGCCAACACACATGAGGCACACGGTCAAAGGTTTCAAAACCTTCAGTCTACTCTATGTACATCTCTTCCTCAATCATGCCATTAAGGAAGGTTTTCTTCGCATCCATCTAATGTATCTTCCAACCCATTTGTGTTGATAGTCCCAATATCTATCTAATTGATGAGTACCTTGCAACAAGAGCAAAGGTCTCATCATAGTCAATCCCCTGTACCTGTGAAAAGCCGAGGGCCACAAATGTAGCCTTATGCTTCTCTGCACTATGATCTGCACCTTATTTTACCTTGTAAATCCAATGGGATCTCACCACTGACTTGTCCTCCAGTCTTGAGACCACATCCCAAACATTGTTACAAACTATGGAGTCATACTCCTCCATAACGGCATCAAGCCAAATCGGCTACTATACTTCTTCCCTAAAGGAATATGGCTTTGTCACAACACATTCACCCATAAGAGCCATGTATCTAGTGTACCTCTCAGGTGGCCTCCTCTACCTGCACTGAGAAGTGGGTGCTCGCACATTCTCCCATGCATCATCCAACAATATGTCAGCCTCCCTGGCATGGTTTCTGCCCTCTCTAGAAGACTTTGCCTGAGTGGACGTCTTCACTCCTGGATCCTCTACATGTGGTCACTCCACATCAATCTGAGGCTACTCAAGCTTAGGAGCTAAAATATCCCCATATACGTGTAGCTAAAGCTCCCTCTCAAGAGAATGTTGCATGAACTTCTCCTCCTCAAATCTGACATCCCTGTGAACCACTATCATCTTGATGGTCGGCAAGTACACATGATAATTGTGAGGTGTATCAGTGTACCCCACAAATATACCCAAATATGTTGTCAACTTAAGCTTCTTCCATCCATATTTGGTCACATGGAAATATATCGATGGGCCAAAAATCCTAAGGTGAACAACATCTGGTCCCTTACTGCAGTAAGCCTCCTCTAGTGTCCTCAACTCAAGTATCCGATGTGGGTTATGATTCTGAACATAAATGACTACGTTGCATGCCTTAGATCACAAGTGTTGTTGTAGGCCTTGATCATGCCACATTTCCCTCGTTTCCCCTACTATGCTTCTATTCTTCCTCTCGACCACACCATTTGTAGATGCTTATGGGGTTTCATCAACTCTCGTTTAATCCCTTTCACTGCAAAGAAGTGATTAAACTCATTTTAGACATAATCATGAATGTTATCACTCCATAGAGCTTTAACCTTCTTGTCTGATTCTTTCTCCACCAATAATTTAAACTCACAAAACTTTGTAAAAGTTTGACCCATTTTCTGCATGAAAAATATCAAGCATTTACAAGAATTGTCCACACACATCTGAATGGACCCTCTCTAGAATAGAATTTTCTCGACTCTCTCTGTCATGAAAGAAATAATTGGTGTATTTTCCCCTTGCATGTATCAACTTTCTCAAGAGTACCCTTGGGAAGACCGATAGAGTTCTCCTACAATATCTTCAAAGCTATGTGATGCAAGTGGCCTTATCAACTGTGCCACAACTTGCCAATGTGTCGACCTTGCAGCATTTCTGCTTTTGTGCTTACAGTAACAAATTCCTCTACCTCCAACTTATAGATATTCTTCACCCGAATCCCCATCTTCTTTACTTGATGCATGGCTATGTGTCGAAGGAACACCTTTCCATTCGAGAAGATCACATCATAGCCTCTACCATCAAGCATGGAGAGTGATACCAAGTTCTTCTTCAACCCAGGAACATATATAACATTCTTCAAGGTGAATGGAGTGCCATGATCCCTCTAAGAAGTAATTGTGCCCAATCCATTAACACAATGCTTCCCGTTGTCACCCATCTCGATATGCATCTGGAGATCTTTCTCCTCCAGGTCACTGAATAACTCTTTGTCACGAGTCATGTGGAATGAATCTCCACTATTTACGTATCGTACACATCCCATTATTGATGACACCATGCATGCAATGAGGGAAAATTACAATCCTAATTGAGAGGCCAAAGCCTCACTCGCTGCTCCTTCTGGGGACTTCCTCTTGGACTTCTACAGTGGAAAACTTGTAGCAAAATGGGCCAACTCATGACTATGAAAGCACTTAACTTTCATAATGTCTTTCTTCTTAAATCCATCATAAGAATGTGATTTAGAATGGAAATATTTCCCTTTCCCTTTCTTTTCCTTATTCACTAAAGGAAAGTTCTCTTCATCATCAATTATTGATGAAGAGCCATCCCTTTTTTTCCTCCTAATCTCCTCTTGCATCAAATCCGAACACGGTCATTCCCAATCTGGTAGCTTCTCCCAACCATTGACAGAGTCCTGATAACTATGCCAACTCTTTGGGATTCATAAAAGAGCAAGAATCACAATATCATCCTCGGTAACCATGATTCCAACACTTCCAAGTTCATCACAACATTGAGTGAACTTGGTCAAGTATTTTGGAATAGTCTCACCTTTCTCCATTTTGATTTTTCGAAGTTTGTCCTTTAGTTCCAATTTCCTCTAGTCATTGTTGTTCTAATACAAGTTCGTCAATTCTTTCCACATAACGAATGGAGTTTTGTTTCCATAGAGACTTGAGACAATGCGGTCTACAACTCCCTCAAGAATTATCCACCTTTGCTTTGCCACAAACTTCTTCCTTTCGACGAAATTATGTGCATATGTTGTTGCTAGCTTAGGAATTTCTTGATCAACGAATTCCTTTAAGCCATTATCCTCTAGCACAACCTCCATTCTTTCCCTGCAGGCCATAAAATTTGAGCTGCCTTACAAGGCATTCTTCAGTCGCAAACCTTAGAATGCCATCTACCGATCCTGAAGTATGTATTGGAAATTATAATTTCACATGTAACCCAAAACTCAAAACTTCAAAATACCCTCTAGTATACTATTCTTAGCTCGGATACTATGTAGATTATCCTGTAGATTCACAAGCTCGTGCAATTTACTAATGAAAATGACAACAATCTACTTCTACTTTCTTCTAGTGGAAGCTAATAGATCGATGAAAAAAATAAGAACAAGAACAAGATAAATCAATGGCATATAGCACAACATGTATCTGAGAAAAGCCACTGCTCAAAACCCGACTATCTATGTTGCATATATTAGAAATATGAGTGAATATGCAAATCTTGTTGTCACTATAACAATTCCGGACAAGCATCCTCAACTCTCTTACCTCACAAGCAAGCTCTTGGCTAACACTTATCCAACTCTGAAACCCTACAAGCCCATATTTCCTTGTGCAATTCCTATGGATGAGTAGCCCATATTAATGGGAATTGAGTGCATCAAAAATTGCGCAATCCAAACTAGGTCCAATTCTTGATTACATGCATCATCTATACAACTAACTTTACTGAACTTAACTCAATAAACTAAGTGGTCTAATTTCCAACTCAAATTAAACTCATACTCAATGCCTATAACTTAGGGAGAACATATATATGACTACATAAAAACTTCCAACTCGAAATTCCTAAGTGAATTAAGTTAATTAAATTTAATTAACTTTTTACAAGTTGTTATGCGAATCAGATTAAACTTTAATTATAAGTTTAATTCAAGGAAAAATTAAACTCAAATTTCTTATTTCCATTTCTCAAAAAAAATCCATAGGGAACTTCGATTGTGCAGGGGTATCCATGAAGCTTGCAATTTCAATTAGTTCCTCTCAGATTTTAGAGAAATTAGGCCAGAAAAATCCACCTGAAAATCTTCCAAAAGGTGTCACTAAAGGCAACTCGATTTTGAATTAAGTGTATTAATGTTTATTAGGAGTTTATAACTTCCACATTTGGGTACCCTAGCTAATATATTGTAAAAATGATAAATATTAAAGCAAGCATGTAAATTAAATGAATAGTGTACATACATACATACATATATCTATATCTATATCTATATATATATATAATATATATATATATATATATAGATAACGAGTCAGCCACTAGGTGAAATGATTTTTTTAAGTACACCTTTGAATGCATAAATGGATTTAATACACTGAAAAACCACTAAAAAATACATTTCTGCAAATTAAACAACTTGCATTCATGAATTTTAAAAATATGTACCATATTTTGAACAAAATTATCTATAAAATATCTAAAAAGTAATCTTTTGTCTATTAGCTAAGTTGTGTGTGTATGGAGATGTACCTTTACTTTACTATAGAGATTCTTAGTGTGTAAATAAGCTTTATAACATTAGACTCACTTACTCATACCACATGCCCAATAAAATTAACTCTTGTTTATAAGGCACATGGTCATATGATAACTCTTTAAATTAATCAATTTAATTAAAAGGGAAAAAAATGTGTAACTACTATGAAGATAAATCTCAACTTTTGATTAGTGTATACTACTATAAATATTCTAGAATATCCATGGAGCTCTGTTATGCTTCCTAACCTGCAAATGATACCCAAATACAAAATATGCGAAGAAAAGAGACCGATAACACAGAATAT
>APFE030508990.1:0-19279 GCA_000404065.3 Pinus taeda | reverse complement strand
ATGGGCTTTATTGACTCTTAACTATGACGTGGTCCCATTACATAGATAAGGGGGTTAGGGTGGGACCCTAACAAGCTCCACATAATAATTATTGATAATTAAATTAAAATTCTACAATTCCTATTCCAAAATAGAGATGTCTATGAGAAAAAAATGTCATTTTAAAGGTTACGGAGGCTTGATATTGGCTCATTGTATTATAAGGGGGATCTGTATTTTTTATTCTTTTTTTTGATTTTTTATTATTTATTTATTTATTATTTTTATAATTTTTTTATTTTTTATAATGTTTTTTTTTTTAATGTAACTATTGTGATGATTGATTTTTGAGAATGGAAGGCTTGTGGGGCTTGCTATGCAAATCTAAAGTAGGGCCTTTGGTTTAGGGTTTTGTCACTGGTCACCATGGCAGAGCGCAAAGGAGGGAGTTCAACTGCCGCCTATAGTCAAGTGGTTGTGGATAGAAGAAAGGGAATTAGATTGCATCCCTTTAAGAAACCAATGGAGGTGGTAACAGAGGCTACGGATAAGGAAAAATCAGAAACCATCGGACCTCAAGGACATGAAGAGAATCATGAGGAAACTAGTAAGGAGAAGACGAAAAAGGTTAGTACTGAGAAAGTTGCTCATATGAGTACATCAGGGGCTTGTAAACCCAAGTCGACCACTATTCCTCAAGTCGTTTTAAGTTATCTAGTACAACAAGTGCACAGAGAACACATGGTGGAATATGTTGTTATTTGTAAATTTAGGGGGATTTGGTCGATGGAGAAGGATTGGCAAGCATGGATAAGGAACCACTGGAAATGAAAGGGGAAAATTACCCTTCATCTTGGGTCCAAGGGCTTCTTGAAAATGGTGCTCACAAGATTAAAGGATAAAGATAGAGTGTTCAAGGGAGGACCCCATTTTTATGCTTCTGCAGGCCTTTATATGAGACCATGGGTAAAGAACTTTGTCCCAGGATGAGAAAATTTGACCTCAGCGCTGGTATGGATAAGACTCTACTCCCTTCCTTTAGATTATTGGTTGTTGGAGTCTCTAAAGGTTATCGGCAACAAGCTAGGGCATTTATAAAGATATTAGATGCTACTCTAAGAGGAAAATACACTTCCTTCGCCCGGATATGTGTGGAAATGGACTTATCTAGGGCATTTCTAGATGCAATCATTTTAGAAGTTTTTGACGACGAATGGGTATAGGTGATGGACTATGAACACATCCCACTTAGGTGTTGTGAGTGCCATGAACACGGGCATGTATATAGGGACTTCCCAATGAATAAGCTGGAGAGCAATATGAAAGCCACTACAGGAAAGGATCCCGAAGGTTTTACTAAGGTTGGGGGTAAAGGGAAAGGAGGCAAGTGGTACCAAAAGAAAATTGATGAAGACAAATAACTGAACCAGAATAGTTTCAAGATATTAGAAGAAGAAGTCGAAAACAATGGGACTAACCAGGAATTAGCCAATATTCCCACTGAGAAGGAAGGGGATGCTAATATAGAGGATGTACCAGAAAAAAGAAAAGAAATGGATGATTTTCTGAGCATTATGGAGCTCAATAGGGACCACAAGATGACCCTAAGTGAGGCTAGAATGAAATACCATGAATTGCAGGAGATTCTAGAGAGGGAGAATTTAGATATAGAAATGCTTTTGGAAAGGGAATCACCAAAGGGGTAGACTTTTTTTCCAAAAGAGGAGTTTGACAGGGTTCAACAACTCTTCCTCTGGAGATCACAAATGAAGTGTTCTAAAGTCAAAAGAAACCATGAAAACCAAGAGAATGGGGGGGGGGGGATGATGGAGGATACATTGATGCATCCTTCCAAGACCCTGGGTAGGAAAAGAGGAAGAAAAAGACATAATGAGTTGCTGACTGAATGTGTGAAACTTATGATTAACTCAAGTAAGATGAGGGATCTTAACAGTTACTCTATTACAAACATTTCTTAATGAAGCTTACAACCTAGAACATTAGGGGTCTATGAAGCAAAAGGAATAAAAGAACACTTAGCAATAGAATAAAAGAAGAAATATCAGATATGGTTTTTATTCAAGAAACAAAATGTTTGATGGACAAGATCAGAGAGATACACAACAAATGGTTAATCAAGTATGAGTATCTAGAGGTTAAAGTGGATAACTTGGTGGGTTGGATTCTTACTCTATGGGATCCTCAAAAACTTGGAATCCTAGATGCTAAAGCTTTTAGGAACTATCTATCGTTGGTGATTCAACCTTTCGGTGATAAGAAGATCTACATGATAACTAATGTCTACGATCCTCAAAAACTAGAAGAGAAACTTAAGCTTCTCACCTCCCTTGAGGAGCTGAGAGAGAGATATCCTGATATTCCCTAGATTCTGGAGAGGGATTTCAATATGATAAGATCTCTTACAGAGAAAAAAGGTGGTACCAGAAAAGTAGGCAGAGACTCCATTGCCTTCCAGAACTTCATGAATAGCATGGGGCTAGTGGACATCGAAATAGTAAATGGCACTATTACTTGGAATAAAAATAGGGAAGGGGCTTCTCAAGTCACCTCTAAATTAGATAGATTCATAATCTCAGAGGACCTCCTTCTCACAATTGTTCATATGTCAGCTTTAATCCTTCCCCTCAGAGGCTCGGACCACTGGCCTATCCAGCTTGAAGCTACTTTTATGGGTACACTGAGGAATAGACCTTTCAGGTTTGAAAATGTCTGGATCTCTCACCTGACTTGACCAACAATATTGATAAATGGTGGACGGAAGATATGCCCATTCAAGGCGCCAAAATGTTCATGTTGCAGTAGAGACTCAAACCCATCAAATCTAGGCTTAAATATTGGAACAAAAAAGAGTTTGGGAATATTTTTAAATCCAAAAGATAAGTCGAGCAAAAACTCCAAGAGATTAATCATATCATCACCTCGGAGGGTTTTACCAAGGAAGGGAAAATTCAAGCTAACTCTCTTCGGAAGGAATTGGAAGATCGGTGCATGAAAGAGGCGATTTTCTGGGGACATAAATCGAGGGTGCAGTGGATTAGAGAAGGAGAAAGAAACACAAAGTTTTTTCATATATCAACCTTGGATCACAAATCTCATAACAAAACTTCCAAAATTAAAGATTTAAAAGGGAAACAGCACGTCTCTCACAAGGAAATGGAATCTTCCCTAATTCAACACTTCCTTAGCATAGCAGAGGAGCCTCTCATCGATAGATCTTGGTTCATTAACAAACTCAAAAAGTTCATTGCTAAGCTTGTAACCAGGGAAGACAACCACAATCTTAACAAGCTAATGTTTGAAGAGGAGGTTAGTGAAGTTATCAATGAGATGCAAAATGGGAAATCTCCTAGCCCTGATGGTTTCAATGTGGATTTCTTCAAATCTTGTTGCAAAACAGTCAAACACGATATCCTTGATGTTGTGAAAGACTCTAGAAGATCCAAAAATGTTTTGAAAGCTCCTAATGCCTCTTTCATAGCTTTGATTCCAAAGAAGGAGAAAGCTATGACACCAGATATATTCAGACCCATATTCTTATGTAATGTGGTGTAAAAAATTATTTCCAAAGTGGTCTCTAATAGACTCAAGCCTCTTCTTCCTGCTCTCGACTTAGAGGAGAAAACTAGATTTGTGGAAGGAAGACAGATTCTCAACAACATCATACAATTTCACGAGCTGGTACATTATCTTAAGAGTAATAAGCAAGATGGTATGATCATGCAGCTGCACCTAGGGAAATTTTATGATAAGCTAAGCTGGTCTTACATCAGGGCAGTGCTAAGAGCTTATGGCTTCGACCAAAACTAGATAAGATGGGTTATGGCCCTTGTATCCATGGCTAGCTTCGCCATTCTACTTAACGACTCTCCCTCTAGAACCTTTATGGCCTCTAGGGGTCTTAGACAAGGGTATTCGCTCTCCCCTTTCATCTTTGTTCTCGTGATGGAAGGGCTAGGCAAAGCAATCAAAATGGAAAATGCTGAAGGAAGAATATAGGGTCTGAAACTTACCTTGGATGGTGTTGCTTCTACTCATCAATAATTTGTTGATGAAACAATGTTGCAGATGGTCAAGGAAGTCAGAGATTTCAGACAAATCCTGAACGAATTTGCTTTGGCCGCTGGTACAGAGGTAAGCCTTGACAAATCTAAGGTGTTTTTTTTTAATACTGACATTGTTATTCAGAGGAACCTCAACAAAATTCTCGGGTTTCAAAGGGATCAATTACCTTCCAAGTACCTTGGAATTCCTCTTATTGACAAATGACTAAGAAAAGGAGTGTGGTATCCTGTAACTATTAAAATTTGGGATAAAATTAGGAAATGGACCTACAGGTCTTTGAATTTGGTGTGGTGTCTTGTTCTTACAAAGGGTGTCATGCTGGATATACCCATTTTCATGTTTTCAACTCTTCCTACTCCCAAAGGAGTTATGCAACAAATCAAGAGTATTCAACGAGATTTTCTTTAGGGCAAAGGGGAAGAGAAAAATAAGTGGGCTTTGGTAGCTTGGGACAAGCTCTGCAAACCTAACGCCCATGGTGGTTTAGGCTTTCATGACCCTAAAATCCTTAGCAAAGTTTCGGGAGCCAAACTTTGGTGGAGGTGGCTCAAGGAAATGGAAACCACTTGGCCCAAGCTTTCGAAGCAGAAATATTTAAATAATTGGCAGGAGAGGGATCATATTATAATTTCAAGGCTCATCAAGGGCTCCCACATTTGGAACCTTTCTTGGGAGAATAAAGCCATTGTCCAACAGCATAGTTTCTGGCAGACCAGAGCTGGGAACCTTGCATGGTTTTGGGAGGATAACTAGCACCAAGAACCAAATTTTTTTAGAGAATAACTAACTGCTCTCAAAAATGACATTGAGAAAAAAGGTTTACTTATGGTAAGTGACTTCTAGGATTAGGTAAGGGACAATGGTAAACGGAGAATGTGGACGAATATTGGTTATAGTGAAGAGAGTCCTTTGATGGCCCAAGCAGGTTCCCTTGATCTTGACTTGGAGTAGAGGAATATTTTGGTGTCATCCTCATCTGACCAACTGAGATGGGGTTGAAACACAAAAGGCACCCTTAACCTCAAAGGAGCTAAACGAATGGCCCTAGGTTTTGATTATCCAAACCCTGACCAGGTTTGGGATGACCTTTAGCACAACTCGTAATGGATGAAAATCAAGCTATTTATGTGGTTGGTTCACCAAAAGAAAATTCTCACATGGGAGAATCTTCTTACAAGGGTATTTTCTGGCCCATCCAAATGCCATCTATGTGGCTTACAGGAGGAGACAATGGAACATTTACTAAACCTCTACCCCTTCACCTCTACCTTGTACGATTGGGCAGCCTTAGTCTTAAGGTAAACTGATAAGGACAGACTGAGCATCACCAACACTTTGAAGAATTTGAGGAAAGACTTCTCAAGTAATGAAATCATTAACAAGGCTTGGACTCTATTTCTAGGTTTTATTATCTCGGATGTTCAAAAGAACACAATGGAAGGAATTTCAAGAACAAAATAGGCTTGAACTGGAATATCATTGTCCAAATTTTACGACAGCTCAAAGATATAGTAGGAGCCCCTATGTGGAAAATTCTTGAGGAGCCCCGTTCACCCCAGGATGCTTGCATACTACTGTAGTGGGATCTCCATTATATAGATCCCCAATGCACTGACAAGGGTGTGAGAAAAACAACTACTAGTAAAGATATGTGGTAGCCTCCTCCTAATGGTTTTTCGAAAATCAATATATACGGGGCCTCTAAGGGCAACCCAGTCATGGCTAGATTTGGCAGTGTCATAAGAGATGAGCAGGGGTGCATAAAGGATATCTTTCACAGTCATTTGGGGACTAACACTAATAACATGGCAGAGCTAATGGCCTTAGGTCAGTGCTTGGAAATCCTTATGGAGTTAAATTAACACAATGCCATCATTACAGCTGACTCTGATTTGGTCATTAATGTAGCAGAGAAAATGTGTAATGAAACAACACCTGGAAAAGTGTCAAAACACTGGAGGCTCTCGCAGACCTTTCAGCATATTCATTCCCACTTGCAAACCTGAGAACTGTTAGCTTCATTCATGTGTGAAGAAACCCTAATATGTTAGCTAATCGTCTAGAAAATAAATGGGTGTTATGTAAGGAAAGCTACATTCAGTACGGCTGGGAGTCTTTCCCCTCTAGTAAACTGTGTGAGGATTGTTAATGACAAGCAACCAAAGAAATGGTGTATTTCCAGACCATGAATAATGAGCAGGAGGAAGACTAGTGGGAGTTGAAGGAATGGAACAAACCCAAAGTGAAGAGAAGGACTAAGAGGTGAGGTAACGATGCATAGGAGTTGTTTAGATCATGTAAGATCAATGGACATAAATGGTGGAAAGTATTAGCAGGAGTAGGAGAGGGCAGAAGTCCTTAAGCTTGGTTGAAGAGCCACAATAAATCCTAACTGTCGATCTTATTTCTAAATGATGACATCACAAGTAACTGCGGGGAGTTAGCTATTTGTAATCTGTGTGCCAGTTAAATGGCCACAAAGCATAGGATTTAAGTGCATCCACCATCGATTGTATATTGGAATTTAAAGTCGTTGGAGGTTAAGTCTTAGAGTAGACCTGAAGTTTTATTGACCAAGGTTCATAATCTATATCACCCTCGAGAAGAAGTTAAGTGGCGCGCAAGTTCCTGTTGTGATGTTGCGACAACTATTGGATCAAGAAGCAGATCAGTGACAGATATTTAATCACAAATCGCATTCAGGAAAAGAGTCTGGTCAGTGATAAACCCAATTTTCTGATATTGGGACGTGCCGAGGTTTGTGATGTTGCGATGGACTACAGACCATCAGATCAAAGGGTTGATCGAATGGTGGAGCTTAACTCTCGTATTTCGTAGGAATCAAGTGGTGGCGGTGGGCAGACATGAAGTTTTATAGACAAAGGTTCATAATCTATATCAGCTCCAGGAATTAGTTAAGAGGCGCACCAGTTCACGATGCGATGCATGACAACCATCAGATGAAGAACCATATTGACGGTGGAGATTTAATCGCAAATCGTTTTCAGTAAAAGAGTCTTGGTAGTGATAAAACCAGTTCTAAGATATTGCGATGTGCCGAAGTTTACGACGCTACAATGGAATTTTGACAGTCAAATCAAAGTTTTGATCGAATGGTGGAGGTTAAATCTTGCATTTCACGGGTATCAAGTGTTGGCGGATTGTAGAAAATACAATGTACGATATGCCGAGAATGGGATGAAGCGTCTAAACTTGTCCTTATGTGTTATTTTTGGGTTTTGTTGACCCTGTTGTTTGTTTGTCATCAACAGGTCTGTCTTTTTCCAGTCTTTAAACTTGTAGAAACGTGTACCATATGTAAATCTTGGTTTTTCTATTAATTGAAGGCTACACTCTTCCTTGACCAAAAAAAAATTCTACAATCCCTATTCCAAAATATACATGTCTATGAGAAACAAATGTCATTTGAGAGGTTATGGAGGCTTGATATTGGCTCATTGTATTGTAAGTGGGATTGCTTACCTGTTAAGAATCAGAGTAGTCTTTAAGTACAACTTTTTGGAAAATATTCTCCATGGTAAAGTGAGATAAATATCCATGCTTAATAATATTTTTCCATTTTTTTAATGTGCATATGTTTAACTTGAATCTTAATTATTTTAATAATGATAATAAAGTAATAATTGAGTTGGGGGAGGCAGGAGCAATAGGGGTGATTTATGGATTAGATGGAAAAATGGAGAGAAATTTGGTTGGGGGTGGGAACATCATCAAATAACCAAGAAGAGGTCTTAGCCCTTTGACATGGACTGAACGTACCACTCTCAAAAGGAAGCTGATATTTATGAGTAGTGGGACATTCAATGATCATAATTCAAGCATGCCATAAACTCTTTCAAACCCATGAAGAGAATCTACCACCAATATACTAGTGAATATAGATTCTCTTAATGAGGTTTGATTAAATTTATTTTTAGCATGTTATAGGGAGAATAATAAGGAAGTGGATGATCAAGAAAGTGAACCTAAGTGGAGAATACTAAGAGTGAACCTATTGCAAGTGGTCATCATAAATGACAAACGAAAAAAATCTATATCTCATATTCCATGACTATGTAGGGTGTAAGGATGGGGCTTGAATCCATAAGGAAATAAGGAGAATCAAGGATGACAGTTATTAAAGATTTCCCCAAAGCCCAGTACACACAAATTGCTCGAATTCTCAGAAGAACATGTGTTATGAATAATATATATCTATATAGATATAAAGAACAAAAGTAATGTAAATGAAAATAATAATGATTAATTTTATAATTAACTAATAGTTAGCATCGAAGAGTGATGTCCCTAAGGACATGATCATTATGAAGAGGTACTTCCCTAGGTATATAATAATTCCCTCACCCTAATTATAATCATCTCATATTAATTATTTATATAAAATGTAATATAAAATTACTTATCCTACAATGGATGTTTTTGTCTTCGAAGTATTCTGAAGATTACTCCACTCGGTATAAAAATTTTGGTGTGAGGTCACTATATTACTATGTAACCCTTATTGTTATTAGTGTAACCCACTTATTATATTCGTGTGCCCATGTAGTCCCCATATTGTTATTATCATGCCCCATATAATCCCACAATTGTTATTATTTTGCCCCTATATTACTATTCTTATGTTGGCTCTAATTATATTATGACCCCTTAGACTCCTATATATAGAAATGAGGTATTGTCATTTGTATCATCCAGGAATTGTTAATTTGTATAATGTAAATGAGGTTGCTCCCTCAAAGAAGCTGAATTATATGGTGTTCATATTTCTTTTCTATCTTTTTGTGAGCTGGTTTCATAACATTTGGTATCAGAGCTTTGGATTCTAGGGTTTCGTTGCTCCAAATAGGTAATCGTGGAATTTTTTCTATAAATATTTCTCTACGAATTTTCAGAAGATAAAAAAAATCCCAATTTGAGAAGAAATTATTCTGAACCTCGGGTCTGAATTTCAAACCTTGTCCCGCTACATTTTTGGAGATATGACCTGAGGAATTTAGAGTTTTTGCAAGCTCCATAATTTCATCTCAAACATGTTATCATGAAATTTTCACTATAATTTATTTTCTCTGAAGGGTCAGACTCTGAAGTTAGAACCCAGTTGAGCTGAAATCTTGGTGAAGCTTCGGTCCAAATTTCAGATCTTGTGTCACTATATTTTTGGAGATATAATGTGGGGAATTTAGGTTTTTTGAAGAATCCTGAATTACATTCTAAACAGGTGACCTTGGGAAAATAGTCATAACATTTTCTCTGAGCATCAGATTAAAATTGCGTCAGCAATTATAGCAAGAAGATAGATTTTAGTTTTATGTGTATATTTTTTAGATCCAAAGGTCGAAATAGTCACACATGGTAGGTCGTACAAGTTCACTCTATTGAAACATTATATAATCAGGTCATCTTAGGAGATTAGGAATAATTATTCCTTAGAGAATCCAATTTTTATCAGACTGGTGGCATTGGAAACAGGAATTAGAGTACTACCATAGGATGTAATTTCAGATCCTGGAGAGCGAAAATTATATAGATACAACAGGTTCAATATCGAGCTCTTACAAAGTGAAAAAAGAGGAAGAAATGGAACATGATATATCAAAATTATGAGACCAAGTGCAACAAAATTCACTCTCACAAAAAATAACAGAAGCTAATATGGTTGCTTTAAAGAAAGATTTATAATATCAAATGGACGGTTTAAAGAAAGACATGAGCTAAGGTGAATTCCGTGGAAGATAAGTTGGATGGTTTGTAAGCTAATATGGAAGTCAAAATGGACGAGTTGAAGACAAATGTGGCAAAGTTGCTACAAGAAATGTTTACAAGCAGAGAAAAAGTAGCAAAGGAAACTCATGATGAGAACAAAATAAATGTTAATCATGATTTCATAGACTGTAACGTTGGACTGAAGATCAACCATGTTCTAAAGATATATATCAGGAAGTTTGATGGCAAGGATCGCGGAACATGGATACTCTAGATGGAGTAATTTTCTGATCTCCATAATGTGCAAAACACACAAAAGGTATGCATTGAAACTTTGTATTTGGAACCAAATCAGTTTGTATCGTATCGATGGATTTTCTCTCATAAAAAAATTGTCACTTGGTAAATTTTTATGAAAGAAATGATAGCACGTTATGAGGATACAAGAGGCAACACCTTTTTTAGCCAATTGACAAATCTTAAACAAAAGGGTTCAATGATGGAGAATGTTGAGGACTTCCAAAAATTGAACATAAGGGTAAAAGATATTCTAGAGGAGCATAGTATTTATTTGTTCATACGGACTTTAAAGGATAACATCCAACATGAGGTTCACTTTTGGGAACCTAATTCATTGTAGAAGGCATTCATGTTGGCAAGAAAAATGGAAAGAAAAATTATGGCAACAAGGAAGCCTACCACTCACAACTATGGAAATGTTGCTTCCCCTAGCCTTCCACAACATACAAGGTTGACACCAAAACAATTGGAAGAAAAAAAGAGAAAAATGGATTCATTAAAATTGTGATAGAAAATACACTAAAGATCATAATTGTGCTAAGAAGAAATTAATTTACATAGATTATGAAGAAGAGGGAGAAAAGGAACAAGAAATGTCATAAGAAGAGGATATACACTAGGAACAAACATTAGAGAAAGAATAAATGAATCTGACCATATCCTGTAATGCATTGACCAAAATTACCACTCCTCAAACTATCAAGATAGAGGGACATATCAAGAAGAAAAAGGTTTTCATGTTGATGGATTCGGGTAGTACCCATAATTTTATTCATTGTAATATATCGAAGGAATTGAATTTCTTCCTATATCCCTCACCAGAGTGTCAAGTTATGGTTGCAGGTGGAGGAACACTATATTTCTCTACAAAGTGCCATAATATCAAGCTATCCGTCGGAGAATATGTATTGAATAGCCCAATGCTTTCCATTCCAATGGGTGGTGTTGATGTTGTACTAGGAGTCTAATGGCTACAAACCTTGGGTAGAATAGCTTTTAATTTTCAAGAACTTTTCAAGAAAGTTTCTTTGGAAGGAAAGGAATTTGAATTAAGGGGTATCATAGGGAAGCCAAGAAATATAATCGGCTCTAATGGAATGACAAAGCTTCTAAAGAAAGAACAAAGAGGCGTAATTGCACAATTATGTCCACTAGAGGGTGCCGCATTGAAACCATCTATTTCTCTATGTCTCCAAAAATTCGTGGACAATCATTCAAAGGTATTTGAGACTCCCAAAGGCCTCCCACCTATTCATGATCACGATCATGCTATTCATTTGATTCTAGGAAGTGTTCCTCCAAAAATCAGGCCTTATAGATATCCATATGCCCAAAGGAGTGAAATTGAATGTATGGTTGCAGAAATGCTAGAGGTTGGTATAATTATCCAACCAAATTCGATAAATGAAGTAAGGGATTGATGGAATAATGATGAAGAAGGGTGGGAACTCATTCAAAATTTGCATAAGATCGCAGTCCAAACAATATTTCCAGAAGATGACAAGGAAGGAAAAATCATAATGGAACCTGAAGAAGTCACACAATCGAGAAATCAACAACTACGAAATCGATCAATTTAAAAGTATCTTATCAAGTGGAATAACTTACCCACTGAATATTCCACATGAACAGATGATAACATTATACAAAAGAATCTAGAACTACTCAAGCGTTGATGACAACACTTTCTGAAGGAGAGGGGCATGTTAGGTCCCTATACTACTAGTGTAACCCCTATTATTATTACTGCAACCCGCTTATTATATTGTTGTGCACATATAGTCCCCATATTATTATTATTGTGCCCCATAGAAGCCAACAATTGTTATTTTTATGCCCTTATATTATTATTGTTATGTTGGCTTTGATTATATTATGACTCTTTAGACTCCTATATATATAAAGGATATCTTGTCATTTATATCATCCAAGAATTGTTCATTTGTGTAACATAAAGGAGGTTGCCCCCTCGAAGAGGCTGAATTCTAAGGTGTTTATATTTCTTTTCTATCTTTTTTTGAGCTGGCTTCATAACATTTGGTCATAAAATTGGTATCAAAGCCGTGTTCTTCAATATCATCCGTTGACCTCTAAAGTTTTCCTCATACTTGTCGTCGTGAAATTAAAATGTTTTTCTATATATAGTTGAAGCTTCTCCAAGTTCCACATAATTATTCATGCCTTGGGCGATAGATTAAAAAAAAGGCTACTAATTAAAATACGTATGCATATGCGTATGCATATGCATATGCATATACATATACATATACATATATATAAAAGAAAAGAGAAAATGAAGATTAAAAAAAGGACCGAATATATCTATTATCTAATATATTATATAATATTATATTATATATAGATATCTGAAAAAAAAAATTCTAAAAAACAAATCATTTTTTATATATAAATTATAAAAAATAAAAAATAAATAATAAATAATAGAAGGCTTGCTACCATACAAATGGTTTCTATAGACCAGACTTCCATGACAGAAAGCTGCAACCACCTTCACATTCTATAGAATCGACGAGGAGGTCTATATTTCGTAGCAATAATAATCTAGTCTGCCTACAACAAGCAGCCACTGCCACCCTCTGACTCTGCAAAACCACCACTATTGTTGTCACTTATTTACGTTAGAGATCCAAGTGTTATTCATAGTTGGTACTTATCACCATCGTCGACATCATCTCCCGTAGCCCAACAAACTAAGTTAACCATTTAGCTTCAATAGACTGTCGAGGTGCCACCGGCGACCATGGTTGAAGAAATCCTCAGACAAAGAACATCTAAAAACACAAAAAAGTAGGAGTCACCAGCACCAGTGATTCCCTGACACATCATTTACTGCATGTACTAACCCATCCTCTATTTTTTTTCACTTGTATCCATTGGCTAGTTCTGCCATTACCGTTGCTACCATCATTTATGACCACTACCACTGTTTATCACCACCTGCGTGACCACCCTTAGCCAGAGTCTCTCCCCATTTGTGCATTTTTATTGACTCAATGTCATCTGACCACTTCACACTATCAATAACAATATAACAATCGACTATGTCAAATATCTCCACAATGCATGTCATTCCATTTGTCTTGTCTTTTTGCATCGATAAAAACTAGTATACTTGGGATGTTTTCTACTACAGTCTTGATTAAATATGAAACCCATTCGACTGCATGTGCTCGATTGTAAACTCTTTTGTATTTTTCCATCAAACAACTACAACCACGAATCATTTTTTCCATTTAATATTTACTGTAGCCACATCAATTCAGCATCTGAGGTGATCCATAAGGTGTGTTGTGACTATTTGTACGATCACGACCTCATAAAAATTGTTCTTAATTTTTTGAAAGGGAACTAATAAAATGTTTTTCTATGAGGTTAGTATTAAATTACATTGAATTAATTTCAAAGAATTATTTGAAAGGTATTTATAAGGGTAAGAAAAACAAATTATTATATACTAAAAAGTTCAGATAATAAAAAATATTATTGATAGGGAAATATATGATTATATTTCAAACACTTTGAAAGAGAAAAAAAGGTTAATACATCAATGAAAATTCATCATAATACTATAAAATGCTAAATAAAATCAAGAAAAAATATCTCCAATAGAATACTATAGTATTTTTCAAAGGGGAAAAAAGAAAAACCAAGATACACAAGGTTTTTGAGAGTAAACATTATCAATTTATTCTCACCAATGTAAAAAGTCACAAAAAACGGTATTATGATAAAGAAAGAAATTTATTTATAAGAAGTAGAGAAAGAGAAATATTATTTTATGACCAAAGGGGAAAAGAACCACATCATATTAGTGGATAATAGTGATATAAGTGAAAGTGAAAGAGAAAAAAAAGGGAATTATTCAAGTTACCCAAAATTAGGAAGCAAAAATTAAAGCGAGAGAATGAAGGTTCTAAGGAGAAATTCAACAAGAATCTTTCAAAGAAGGATGAATAAAATTCACATTTAAAAGCTCTGAATCAAATGTTATTAGAACAAATAAAAAATAAGGAGAAGGATACTAAGGACAAAGTCGATGATTTAGAAAATTAAGAGCTTTCACGTCAAAGGAGTCACAACCAATCCTTACTTACACAAATAAAGAAGTTTGCAAGTGACAAGAAGTCACTAAATGACAAGTTAGAACAACTTCAAGAGCTATTGAAGTCTCTAGTCATTTCGGTCTAGGTTAAAGATAAAGGAATAAATACCGATCTAGTTAATATCACAACTCAAGGTGTGAGAAACCAAAAAAGGTTACAACATATTCAGAAGTTACTATTAAAATGATGGACATTTCAAACAATGATGCCGACTTAACAACAACAACACGTGAAGGAAATAAGGGAATTTCCTTTAACATGATAAGGGAAACATGAACCAGAAGAAATCCATAACAACATGTCAATCAGAAGAGAAAAATTTATAATCAATCTATGTACTAGTATCATTCAGAAGGGAAAGAACAAATTATTTTCCAAATAATACCAAACTTTGTAGAATTCGGTCTGATGATAACAATTCATTGCAAATTTCCAGTGACAAGACGATTTCATAGAGGATTAATATAGGATGGTAAGATCCATTTTTTATTCAAAAATTCTATTTATCACTCCAAGGATCATATCAACTTGCAACAATGAAGATGACCATTCCACGACTAGCTGAAAAAACGATTAAGGTATGCCACCAATAAAGCTTGGGGACAGTATTTTGAAGAGGAAGGAAATGTTATTGATAAAAAATATATAAAAATACCACAAATAATTTAAATGAAAACAATACTAATTAATGTTTAACTAAATAACAGTTGGTAATGAAGAGTGATGTCTCTAAGGACATGACCATTGTGAAGAGGTACATGCCTAGGTATATACGCAGGCCCCCACCTCATTTTAATCATATTGTATCAATTCTTTATATAGAATTAAATATACAATTACTTGTCCAAAAATTGATGTTTTTTTCTTTGAAGTATTCTAAAGATTACTTTGTTTCATATACGTCTTTCGGTGGTCAAGGATAACAAGGATAAGTTCTCCTTTTGGAAGTCAGGGTATAAGACTGCTAGGCTAAATGATATGTGGATTCCACTTTGGAAAACATTAAATCCTTATCTCTAACCAAGCATAGAAGGTACCATATTCAATTTGTAGAAGCTAATTATGCAAGTTTGGAGAGAATGGAAGCAGGAGAGGGAACATTTCAAGGAAATTTGGTATAGAGATGGGATGTCATAATTCAATGTGTGGGGCTCAAACATGGAGATGAATTAGACCATGGCATATTTTATAAAGGATGCTCACGGTTGGCCAAAATGTTGCTCGTTTGAATTAGAATCAAATAAAATAATGAAATGGCCTCTTTAGTTAGTAGTGGAGATTGAAGTGTCATCGAGAAACAATTGGAGTCTATCAAGGTTTAATTATTAGCTCTAATTAAAAAGGTTAGTCAAGAAATCATCACAAAGTACTACTCCAACTTTCTTTTGGTCACTCATTGATTGGAGGACATGCATGGGGATGTTCAATGTCTCTAGAAGATTATAGATAACCTGACCACCAAAATAGAAAATTTGACTATAAATGTGGAAAACATTAAGATTAAATTATAAACCATGGCCATCGGGATACTCATGGATGTATTTGGAATCATATAAGTTTCTACTCAGGATGAACATGATTCTTTGCACCCTATTTAATCCCTTGGAGTGACATTTGTAGTTCCAATGCAAATGGGAACTCACAAGGAGGGGAAAATAGAATTATCTACTATTGAAAAGGCAAGAAGTAGGTATATTTTTAGTATAATATGATTTGATTTTAATGTTATATAGATATTTGACAATTTATAGAGTATTTTGGATGTTATACAAGGCGACTACCTTTGATACCATAGTTTGAACTAGGAAAATTTGATGCAAGATTTCTGGGAACAGGTCTAGAAGTGTGATGATGAAGAACTATATCTAATTGTAAAAGAGTTGGTGTTGGATACCTATACCAATAGGTTTCATATTTCATGATTGACAAACTCAAATGCCAAATATGCTCTGCTTTGTTGATTCAAAGATCCCATATTTCCAAGGAAAGGCAAGGTGTGTACATGCCTTCATGTCTATTAAATTCTGATGGATGGTCCAACAATCTAATCTGGATCATGCCATGTTTCACTTTTCTGTTGTAGAATAGAGAAAGAAATATGCCCAAACTGTTTAATCTTGGCAGATCAGTAGTTAGGCAGAGAAACTAAGGTTCCCAACTACTTAATCTGGGGCCTTGGAAGAAATAAGGGTAGTGCTAGATAGGAAATCAAAGGAAAAAGCCAATGGAAAAGAAAAGGCACATAAAGGGTCTGCAAGTCCAAGTGCACCCTCGAAGAAGAAACAAAAAATGCTAGGCAAGTAGTTGGGTAGGTAGATGGGGTTGCAGAAGTGGTGTTCCTACCAAGCTGAATTTTGCTGATTAAATACAAGGAAAACAAAATCATGAAGCATGACTAACTTCCCTTTTTCCTAATTCATCACGCATTACTAACATCCCTTCACCAGGTGTGTAAGAGAGAGATTCAAGGTTTTATATTGGTCCTTATTGCCTTTAAAAGGCACATTTCTTGTGCAAAGTTCTTTTCATTTTGATCTACTCTTTAAACTAAGTTGTTTTCAAGAAAAATTAGTAATATCACTCATCATTCACCTTCTCCCTCCATATTAACCTCTAACTTTTATTATCTAGCTCCCTATGTTTCCCTTTCCCATAATATTATAACACCATGGTGTATAAACCCTAAGCATTTTATAAATACCCCGTCGTTGGCATTATAGCCATATGATTCACTACTAGGGAATTGAATTAACACCTGGTTAGCTCAAGAACCCAAGCCTTACCTTTTTGTCTCCATCAGAACTCATTCTACCTAGCCAACCCTTCATTTTGCCCTAAAGAAACCTTGGAAAAACCCTTTGCACCCCTCTAACCGACCCAAAAGGAAAAAATACCCTGAAAACCCATTTTGTTTGCCTTATCCTAAGTTTGGAGGCCTTTGTGAGCTTTATATACGAAAAAACCCATTTATCCAAAGTTCCGAGGCATATGCAACTTTGCAAAAGAAATTGCATCAAAAACCCTTTTTTTCCTAAGTTTCGGGATTTTATCCACCTTCGTAAAAATACATTACAAACCAATGAAATTCATTAATATCCCTAAGGGTCCTGCTGGGTGCAAATACCATGAAAAATATTATTTTAATCCCCGCCCGATGCCGTATCCTCCGTGCAGATCATTGGCCCGACAACCGTCCGATCAAACTCTTTCCATATGACGGCTGACGCGGATATCGAACCGGCCTCGACGTCCGAAGGATATCATCTGATATCTGTCAGATGCTGACGTCAGGCCGGGTCCACGCATCGCCACCAAATTTTATCGGAGCCCCCTCTGACAGATTCCTTTCCGTAGCATAAGCGGCCCGATATTGCGCCACCTGTCTGCTAGCGTCAGCGCCGCCTCACTGCCTACGTCAGCGCCGCGTCCGCAACCCCCGTCCACCATTACTCCACATGTCTGCCACCTCACCACCCCCGTGGACCAGTCATAGGCCGCCACATGACCTGATGACATCATGCTGACGTCATCCGATCCTGACCCACCTAATGACGTCATGTTGACGTCAGCTAAAAAAGGCACGAATAACCCAAAAAAAGCCATATTTTGTCAATTTTCGCGTTATTTTTCCACTTTTGCAAAAAAATATTCTTGCGCTCTCTGCATGCGTTTTACGACCAATTGCACCAGCTTGTTCAAAATCGACCAGAGGACCTTTAGCGCATCTACCCACCTGCATTGGTGACCTGGCCCATCGATTTACCAGGTATTTCTCCCTGCAAGTCTTCTCTAAAGCCTGGTTTTCTTTGCAATAACTGAAACTCAATTAAGTCACTATAAACGCATAATTCACCAGAGAATTCCCTGCACCAGGTTCCCACTTCAAATTTAATGGTCGAAATTCATTAGCCGAGCCTATTTGGACTGGACTTTCATTGAAAACCTGCATTTTTCGTTCACGCAGTCGTGAACTGAAACCCGGAACGTACATTCAATTGTTGAGGAAGGTCTCTTAAAGACATAAATTTGCCTTCCCAAGTGACTGAAACAGTATTTCAATTGCTTTAAACTCACCCTGTTACCCTTCATTTCTCAATTATCTCTTCACTCAGACAACGTTCTTTCCTATTTTTCAGTCGAATAAATAGAAGCCCGTATACAAAACAGAATCCAAGTAATCATGAAGACTCCAGTTGCACCTGTGGCCCTCAATGTTGAACCTTTGAATGCCCCTCAGAGAGAGCTGGAGTGGCAGGATTTGGCAGACTTGGACTACCAAATCTCAAAGGACTCCTCATCACACAACAAGTTCCACCTCCACCTACTGAATGAGCTTAAGGTCAAACATGTGGATGGGACAGACATATTAGGCATTTGGGATTCCTTCCTCCCAATTTTCAGGCTCCCTCAAGTCAACCAATTCCCTGACCTGATTCATCTGTGTGCTGTTTGCTATGACCCCATTCAAAGAGCTGTGCTTGACCCTTCAGGCTCAGTTGTATTCTACATGACCCCTGAGGCCATTAGAGAGATGTTACAGTTCAAGACTCAGAAGAAATTGGTCCCCTTGTCTCTATTGGATTTGATAAACCAAGGAGCTAAGATGCTGATGCACAAATCATAAAGCTCAACCAGTTGTTTATTAAAAACTCTGACACTGTGTTGTACCCTCCTATTTTTGATGGCTACCTCAATCAACTGGGTATAGATCTTGCAGATATGATTAGTTCCATCTTCGGGTACAAATCAGTTGAATTTATTGATGAAACTATACTGGTGATGATGACTATGTTTTCCCCTGGCAAGAGTCCAATCTATTATGACTATGCTACATACATATCAGATAAGATGCATGAGCAATTTTTGAACCTGTCACGAGAGAAGGTGTTCAGATACACCTCCTACATCTACCACCTGATTCTATATTATCAGCATGAGAAGTTCTCCTTCATTGTCAAGACAACAGATGCACAAGGCAATCCAAGGTCAGTAGTGTACTGGACCTCAGTATTTCATTGCAGAACCTACTCTCCATACACTTATTATGAATTCATAGACCTTTTCATTCA
>APFE030508985.1:0-14147 GCA_000404065.3 Pinus taeda | reverse complement strand
TAGGCAGTCCTCCAACAAAATCCATGGAAATAATTTCCCAAGGGTGAGAAGGAACTGGTAATGGAGTGTACAAGCCTAGTTTTCTATTGTTGGGCTTGCTTTTAGCACACATAGTACACCTTCTTACATATCTAGAAACCGTCTCGTTCATTTTTGGCCAATAACAAAATCTTTGCAGCTGTGTAACTGTTTTACTTACCCCAAAACAACCTGATATTAGAGAAGTGTGTGCTTCTCGAATTATCTTTACTCTTTTAGTTTGTGGAATGCATAACTTCCCACAATGATAGAAGAGTCGGTCCTTTACATGATAATCCAATTCTTCTACTCGTTTGCCTTGACTTAAAGTTGCATATACATATTTAAAATCTATATCTTGAGCATATTGTTCAATGTAACTCTCGTGTAACAGAGAATTATGCTTAAGTATAGTAGATGCATTTATAATGGGTCTAGATAACATATCTACAACTTTATTGTCTATGCCCTTTTTATATCTGATGACTAAATGAAACTGTTGTAGAAAACCCATCCATCTATAGTGTCTTGATTGCTGCAACTTAGTTTGGGAGTGTAGATATTGAAGCGGTTGATGATCAGTATGTATTACTGTCTCTTTGCCCATTAAGCAATGTTTCCACTTTTTCACATTCTGTACTAATGCATACAATTCTTTATCATACGTAGAATAGTTAACTACTGCAGAATTAAATGTCTAAGAATGATATCATATGGGTTTATCGTGTTGTGTCAACACTGCTCCCATGGCATAGTCATTGGCTTCTGTGTGGATCTCAAATGGTCTTTGAAGATCAGGTAGTGCTAGTACAGGGGTTGTACTAATCTTTTCTTTCAAGGTGTTGAAGGCTTTCTGCTGTTTGCCTCCCCACTGAAACACCTTGTTCAATCTTGTTAAAGCATGTAAGGGAGCTACAATGAAGGAGAAGTTAGAAATGAACTTCCTCCAATATTGTGCTACTCCTAAGAAGCTTCTAACTTCTGTAGCAGTTTGGGTTTAAGCCAGTTTACAATGACTGCCACCTTAGAGGGATCTATCTTCAGTTCACCACCCCCTACTATATGACCCAAATAATTCAGAGATGTTTTGCCAAATTCACATTTTGAGAGTTTAACATAAAGTTTTTCTTTTTTCAAAACATCTAGTGTCTACTTAACATGCTTTAAGTGTTCTTCCCACGTTTTGCTAAATATCAGAATGTCATCCAGATAGACAATAACAAAATCATCAAGAAAAGGTCTGAGTACATCATTCATTAATCTCATGAAAGTAGCAGGAGTATTAGTTAAGCCAAAAGGCATAACTAGCCACTCATACAATCCCTGATTTGTTTTGAAAGCAGTCTTCCATGCATCTTGTTCTGCAACTCTGACCTGATGGTATCCACTATGCAATTCTAGCTTGGAGAAATAAATAGCTTCTTTCAATTGATCTAAAAGATCATCTATGCTAGGAAGGGGATAACGATTTTTGATTGTTATCTTATTCAGTGCTTGGTAATCAATGCACATTCTCCACGAGGCATCTTTCTTTCTCACCAAAACGATTGGTGACCACATGGTGATGTGCTAGGTCTGATGAACTCTTTCTCGAGCAACTCCTGCACCTGCTTTTTGATTTCTGCGTTCTCTAAAGCGGACAACCTGTACATTCCAATGTTATGCAATGGAGCATCTTGTTGCAAAATAATATCATGCACTATTTCCTTTTTGGGTGGTAGACCTTTAGGTTCTTGAAACAAGATATTATACTCTGAAACAACCTTTTTTAAATCAGCTTGCTGTTTAACATTACAATGCTCAAATACATTGGTTTTATCAGGGTTCTTTTCCTTTACAACCATCAATAAGAATTGTTTGCATGAGTTTATCATTTGTTTCATTTGCTCTGAGGTTATGAGAGTATAATTATTCTTGAGCTTATGAGCTCTTACAAAGTATTTGATTCCATCTTTAACAAGTAGATACTTGTTCTCAACTCTATAGAAAATAGCTCTTTTGTCATACAGGTAAGGACTTCCTAAAACAATTCCACATATATTCAAAGGAATTATGTCTAACTCAACTTCATCTACAAATGCTGACCCAAAAGAAAACTTGAGTTTCCATTGTCTAGTCACTTGTAGTTATGCTTTATCATTTAACCATCCTAATGGGTATGGTTTCTTGTGAGGTGTAGTCACTAATCCCAACTTCTTTACAATTGCTTCAGAAATTGAATTTACTTGTGAGCCACTGTCAAATAAAGTATCAATCTTTTGATGTTTGGAAATAACTCGAATATGGAAAAGCTAATGCCTTTTTCTTTCATTTTCTTCATTAATAGTAGATTGTGCAGAATTACTATAGATGCTTAAGAATTCTTACCTCTTATACCTGTGGCTGCAATAGTTGTTTCATCTCCCGAGTCTGACCCCAAATCTTTCTGAATAGTTGCAGCAGTCTTCTTCTTTTTGCCCTCGAACTTCTTAAGTCTCAGCTCCGGATGCAGAACCCAATAGTGCTCATCATCATGCCCATCCTTTTTTACAGTGAGTGCATGAAGCCTTGCTTTTCTGTGCAGTGTTAGCCTTCCTTGTTTTCCATTTCTGCTTTTTTTTCTCCTTATTCTTGCTTGTAGTGGGTTGGGATGATCCCCCAACTTTTGGACTTCCATTCTTTCCTCTAGCTTTTAGATGAGTAGCTTGCACAGATACCTCATCTATACTAGTGGAATTAAACATGAGGATATTGTGCCTCATGTAGCTGTGTAGACCACCAATGTACTTCAACAGAGTCTCAGGTGAGTCTAATGAGATTCCTAGAATCAATGCTCTCTTTCTAAATTCTTGAGTGTACCTTTGCACACTTTGCCCTTTCAATTGTCGAAAAGTTTGCCAACTCATCATGGCTTGCTGCATGTAGGCCAATGGATAGAACTGTTTTTTGATTGTAGAAACAAATTCACTGCAGACAGAGATGGTCTTACCATGTCTCTTCATGTCAGCTTGGGTCCTGCCTTCCCACCAAACCAAGGCAGTGCCTCTAAGGCGTAGGCTTGCCAGCGGAATTTTTGTCTTGTCTGAATCGATATTCTGTACTCTGCAATAAACATCAATTTGTCGAATCCAATTGTTCAACTTTTCTGCGTTCAACTCTCCATCATATATAGGTAAATCGGATTTGACATCTAGTTTGATCAAAGATGATTTCTTTTTGTGTTCAGGGCTATAGGAGGTGTCAGAAAGCTTTTTTCTTTCCCTTTGCTGTTTGAGTGGTCATGGAAGTGAGACTCATCTTCTCCTTTGTCTTGTTTGGAGCCTGATGAATCTTCATTCTTGTGTTTTCTAAAGTCCCTATACATTTCCTCTATCATGGAATTTATGGTTAGGAAACTATCTATGAATTGAGGGTCTGGCCCCATAGAACCTTCCTTTGACATTGTCTTCCGAGAATAGACTCTCCCAATTTCAAGATTAGTTTCGACCAACTCTCCTTCTCCTAATTTGAGATTTGATCTAGTGAGCATTCAACAGCTAAACCAACACAAGTTTGTCTAACCTTAACAGCCTAAAGCTTTGATACCACTTGATCTAAAAATCACTCATGAGTGATCTCAGTTAAATAATTAATGAATGAAGGTATTACAGACATGTGCTGGTGTGTGTCTGTTATTTTAGGCAACAGATTGATCAGATTGAAAAATACACAGACACTGGAAAATGGAAAATAGTAAGGGAAACAGTAAGCAGATACCAGAACACAACACATTAATAAGGAGTTCACCCTATTCTCTAGGGCTACGTCTTCGGTCCAGCTTCAGTGGTGGCTTTCTTTCATTGTGTCTTTAAAGCAGAGATTTACAATGAGGAGCTCAATTTGAGTCTCCTGAAACAGAGAATGCTTGGTAGGGTGGTTCTTGGATTCCCCAAGCCACTAGAGTGCATAGACTCTTTCCTTACCAAATCTTGACCACTCTGGTCTTTAATGGGAGGAGCCCAATGTGGTATTCAATTCCCGACAGATCCTCACATGGATTGCTTGAACCTCTCAAACCTTCTGTCTGTTCGATGCTGCCTTACGCTGCAAGTTAGCTCGACTATCTGTTTTTCTGCCTCTTGCTTCACTGTCTCTTTCGTCCGTTTTCATTGTTCCCTTCTCTGGTTCTTCCTTGTTTCGTTTTCTCTCTGTTCATGGCTTAAAGCCAATCTGTCCTTGACTGTTCGCTTCCTCTTCCGCCCCTTCGGATCGCCTGCTGCTGTTCACTTGGAGTTCCCTGCCTCTGCGTCATTGCCAACGTCTCACAGGGAGGTGGCCACTCGTCCTCTCACGAATTGCGCTAGCTCTTCTTCAACGGTTAGGTATTTTAGTTACACTATGGAATGACTCATCCGCCAACTCAACGGTCAAATCGGACTTCAGACTTTAATATGTCGCAGCTTAATTCCCCTGTCAAATCCAGTTTCCCATCCGGCGCGATCTCCGCCGTCAGATCTGGAGCCCCCAGATCCTACGGTGTTTGTTCTTATCGTGCGGTTGACTTGCTCGACCGTTAGCCCGCGATGAGAGGCAGTTTTCTCTCTCATTCGCCGGACACGCGTCGTGCGATGAATGGAGTCGCTCGTTCTCTGCCCAAATCCGCTTACTGCCCAATATGATTTCGATATTCCGCCGGCTTTTGGAGCGTGGGACCCGCCTTTTGCCTTAGCGCTTTCCCTATGGTTTCTCGGGGCTTTTCCTTCTCGAGGGGTTTTGCCCAACGATGCGCATCAGAAACGGCCTCCGTTTCCTGATCCGGTCTTCCTAACTGCCAGTTTGCGTCTTGCGCGGTCTCCATGGGCCTCAGTCAGCACGCTTTGATTGAGGTCCTCATCGTTCCTTGCTGACTACAAATTGCCACTATCTAGAGGTCTTCCTGATAGCTCTTTATTCATAAATTTTGAAGTCTGTCCTGATTTGATACAGCCATAGCACTTTGCTAATTTTCATGGATCCAATTTGGATCACTTGGGGTGGTTGGTAGGGTCTTGAGTGGTCTATAGTTCCTGTGGGATGTCAGTTTACTTTTGGTTTGTAGGCCCCACTTCCATAACTGGAATTTGGAGGTTAGGTCATATCATAATGACACTCAACGCATGTTTACCCTAGAGAGCTTGTCAAAGTGGGTAAATGTGGGAGGGCCTCTAGGTTTAAGCACTTGAACTAGATGGACTAAATGAAATATTGTTATGCATGCATATTAATTGTTTATGTGTCTGCTATGGATGCATTGCGATGGTTATGGTTACTATGCATATGGCCATTATTGCAGTTTTGTGTTATCATGCATGATGATTGAGATGTTGATGTCATTATGTATCTGTATCGTGCTAATATGGATTGATTGTGTAGATGAGATAACCTCCCCTAAAATACACTAATGTATGATTTTGATTACGTCTCTATTTGTTGTATCTAACATGACATGTTTACAGGAGATGGAAGATTGAAGATGAAGAGCAGAATGGCGGACTACAGTGCACATGACTACCCTTACAAGCTTGATGTGTATTCAATGGAATGAGACAAGTTAGTTGAGCAGCAAGGAGAAGAGTACTTTCCTTATATATCAAATACACTGAGAAGTTTGAAGGAAGAAATCAAAAGTTGTAAGGCAGAGAATAACAGGTTGATTGAGGCATTGGAAAGGCTTTCGAGAGCTCAAGAAAAGCAAGCAGAGGTTAATGTAGTTATCCTTCAGAGCCTTTTAGTTTTGTAGAAGCAGGGATAACTGATGATCAATTATGGACAAGAGGAAAAGACTAATAAGGCATATGGCAGTAGGTCTCGATCCAGATACAGGTTGGACAAGGATGATACAGTGAGAGGTGGCAGATCTTTGGATACACCTGACAGACGGGCTAACACTCATGGATTTTTTTCTAGTTCCATTTCTGAGAGACATCATTGTCATTACCACCAACATCCTTATAGGAGTGAGAAGCAGTGTTTGCCAAAAGAGTTCAACAAAGCCAAGCCTCTTACTTTTCATGGGGATGTGAAGAAATTAGAAGATGCAAAAGCATGGGTGCTTGGGATGAAGAAGTTCTTCAGATTGCATGATTATTAAGAGAATATGAAAGCCAAGATAATAATCTTCAGTGTGAAGGGAAAAGTAGATATCTTGTGGGAAGATGTGAAGCGTGTCAGAGTCATTAGCGTAGAGGAGCTTAGTTGGCATGAGTTTGAGAGATGATTCAGGAAGTACTTGTCTAAGAGATATTATGAAAGAAGGTCAAAGGAGTTCTATGAGTTGAAGGTGGGTTCCATGACAGATGAAGAGTACACGAGCAAGTTTTTGGAGCTGTGTAGGTATGTGCCCTACCTCAAGGATGAGAAGACAAAGGTCCAAAGCTTCATCTATGGATTGTCTTTAGCATTTAAAGATCAGATTGAGTATGATGAGCCTTGGTCATTGAAGGAAGTCATTGGTGTTGATTAGTGGTTGTCATTGATGTCAACCCAAGCAGCACCAGGGGCTACCCCGATCTTGCATGGGCAACTTTGACTTGACAACTTACTCTATTCTGAGTCAAGGATCTTCTGTATGGATTCTACTCGTTGAGATGTTTCTGTTGATATATAGGACGCCATGTAATTCTTCACAGAGTGAGAGACATTCGTGTTTGAAGTTAGTAACCCTAGTTAGTGGGCTAAACCCTATGGCTTTGTGGCATGACACTCATAATTGGTTGTGGTCATTGAATAGTCAATATTAAATAATAAAAAAACACGCCATGCAATTCTTCACGGTTTGAGAGATATTCGTGTTTGAAGTTAGT
Source organism: Pinus taeda (assembly GCA_000404065.3). NCBI lineage: Eukaryota > Viridiplantae > Streptophyta > Pinopsida > Pinales > Pinaceae > Pinus > Pinus taeda. The sequence goes on along the minus strand of APFE030508985.1, from coordinate 7,329 downwards.
AACCCCAGTTAGTGGGCTAAACCCTATGGGGTTGTGGCATGACACTCATAATTGGTTGTGGTCATTGAATAGTCAATAATTAATAATAAAAAAATTGCTCCTAAAATCCCTCCAACGTTCACTTGTTGAGGACCCTCTCAATTCAAGACATTCATATAAATAATGACCCTTATATCCTCTTCTAGTGGGGATTTTGTGGCTTCAAACAGGTCATCATGGCATTTTCGCTATAATTTTTTCCTGCGAAGCTTTAGAAGTTGAAATTAAAATCCATTTGAGCCGAAATCTTGATGAACATCGTGACCGAATTTCAGATCTTGGTTCACTATAGTTTTTTATTTCGTAAATAGTCATAGAAAGAGGATGGATTGTAGTTTGTTGATTATCGTTTTCAAGGCCGAAGGTCGCAACAGTGACATGTGGCACTTCGTACAAGTTCCCTCTACTGAACCAGTCTATAATCAAGTCATCGTGGGAGATTGGGCATAACTATTTCTTGAAGATTCCAATCTTGATTAGACCTGTGGGGTTGGAAAAAGGACTCAGAGGGCTACCACAGGATGAAATTTCAAACCTTGGAGTTCTGAAGTTACATAGATCCAATAGATTCAATATCGAGCTCCTAGAAGGCAAGAAAAAGCATGCATTCAAGGATCACTGCAGTAAGGACCACACATGGACAGTCAAGGGTAAGTCTCCTACAGCAAGGTATGTATGATTAGTGTTTACATTTCAAATATGAGCATCATCTCTGACATATGTTTTTGCAGGACAATGTAAGTATATACAGGATCCTAGTTATATTTCTATGTCTATATGTCACAGTTAGTTTTGATACCACATTTCAGATGTCCTATTCTTGATAGTAGATACTACACATTTGATGCTACATATTCTTGATGCTACACCAAGTCTGCTAAATCTATATGATGTTGTAAGTTCATGTTACTTGTCTTGTCAGAGTTGATAGAATGGTCTATGTTGCTGTACTTGGGACTTGGTCCATCACAAGTCTAGGGTTTGTCATATATTTTTATTTTATATATCTTTAGGTCAGTTTTGGATATAGTCTTGCATAGAGTCCAAGCCTATATCAAGAGTGGGAGTCTTTGTTTACTGTTGCAACAAGTCAAAAACAAAAGTGACAGGCACACTTCAGGTACACATTGTAATTTTAATTTGTATTTATTCATTATTATGCACTTACATGTGTTTTGCAGGCAGAGGTAAGTTGAAGGGTATTTTGTTTTGTTTTGGGATTGGTTTCGCCAGGCAAATTTTGCATGCAGGTAGAAGAAGATTCAAGCAAGAATTCAAGAGCAGAAGTATCAAATCAAAGTATTGTAGCAGGATATCCTTTAAAGACATGACAACCAACCCTATATTGTGAAGAAGTGTCAAGGCCAAGAGTCATCATTGTAAAGTTGTAAAAGAATTGTTTGTAAAAGTGTCATCATTGGAAGAGTCATTATTGTAAAAGAGTCAACTTGTCTAGAGTCTAAAAGGCATTATTGGGAGGTATAGGAGTCTCTGTTGGGGTGATGTCATGGTTGGGTTGCAGGTTATGGTGTGATTGGGTGTTTGGTCAAAATCATTGTAAATCATATTGTATCGTGGATCGTTGTCCCTGGTATGGGAATCCACACTCTTGTCTCATTTCAGTGATTATAGGGTGGCATGAAGGTGCTAGGAAGGTGTATGAAGTTGTCTACAGGTTGGCGCCTCTGAACACTTCAAGGTGGTAGGGTGGTGCTAGGGCGAGTTGCGGCTTGCTAGGGTGTTGGGGCATCTATTCAGTTGATTACTGAAGAAACCAAGGCGTTGGGGTGTCCTTCTAGTGGGAGCTGGAGAAGAATGTTTTTCTAGAATTCTAGGAAGTTGTTGCTTTCATCTCAATTGGGGCTGAAGATTAAAAAATTTATTAGAAAAACATTCGGTGGTTTTTGACATGGAGGGGGTTTTTCACCTAAATTCTTGTGTTTATTGTGTTATTTTATTTACTGTTATTACTGCATAAACATTAATAATAATTGAAGATTAACTAATGCTTTGAAAAAGATTTAAAAGTGCTAATTGCTTAGGAATATTGATTCACCCCCTCCCAGTATTTCCAACAATTGGGAAGTTGAAGCATTGTTATGAATAATCTAAGCACAAGTGTGAGCCTAAGCGGGAATGGAAAGGAATTAGAAGACTAAAGGAAAGTGGGTTAAGAAGCGAGGAAGACCGCAGAATGCAGGGGACAAGGAGAACGTAGCATTATACAAGAAGTTCAATGCAGTTGCCAGAGGACATGGATTTCAGCTTGAGGAGTAGAGTAAGGGCGATGGTAGGAAGCCTTTGAGATGTTGGACTTGTGGTGGAGAGCATTGCAGGAGTGAGTGCCCATCGCAGTAGTGTGGCAGACCCAAGATTTATAATGCGCAAGAGGCACAGACAGTTGGAGATGTTGGTCAGAGTATTCCTTAGATTTATGTAGTAGTGGATAACATGTAGGCTGATCATCAAGCATCCATTATCGAGATGGAAGGTAAGCCCCATGATCGAGTTGTTTCCATTTTGATTGATCTTGGATCTAATTATAGTTATATCGGTCCTGACCTAGTGGATAAGTGTTGCTTGAATAAAGAAGTGCATGTAGAATCTTGGTTGGTGCAGTTGGGTATAGGGACCAAGAGAAGAGTTCATCATTAGGTGAGATCTTGTACATTCAAGTTGAATGGTATGTCTACATTAACACATCTAAATGTGCTTCCTTTGGGATCATATAGTATGCTTTTGGGCATGGATTGGTTGTTCATTCACAATGCCAAGGTGAAATGCTATGACAAGGCTATTGAGTGCTTGGATGATGATGGGGAAAGGAGAATCTTGTAGGAAAAGATCAATCCTATATCGGTGAGAGCAGTTACAGTTATGCAGGCAAAGCACATTTCTAGGAAGGAATGTGTATTGTTTGCAGTGCATATTTCCAATGACAAAGGGAAGGATGTTGAGGATGATGAAGACTTGAAGAGGTATCATGTTTTGCAGTAGTTTCACGATGTGTTTCTAGCCGAGATTCCAGAGTTGCCTCCTCATAAGGAAGTGGGCTTTTCTATTGAGTTGATGCCGGGAGCAACACCAACATCTAAAGCTCCTTACAGGATGAGTACTCCAGAGTTGGTGGAATTGAAGTTGCAACTTAAGGAAATGCTTGATAAAGGATACACAAGGCCAAGTTTGTCGCCTTGGGGTGCACCAGTATTGTTTGTAAAGAAGGACAGTACTCTTCGAATGTGCATTGATTACCGACAATTAAACAAGGTGACGATCAAAAACATGTATCGAATGTCACAGATTGATGACTTGTTTGATCAATTGAAGGGAGCTGCAGTTTTTTCAAAGATTGATTTGAGATTAGGATATCATCAAGTGTGCATCAAAGAAGAAGACGTCTGCAAGACTGCATTTCGTACGAGGTATGGACATTATGGGTTTGTGGTGGTTCTTTTTGGTCTTACCAATGCTCCAGCCACTTTCATGTGTTTGATGAACAATGTGTAGAGTCCTTACCTGGACAAGTTTGTGATAGTGTTTATTGATGATATATTGATATACACCAAGAGTGAGGAAGAGCATGCAAAGCACTTGGTAGCAGTGTTGAGATTGTTGAGAGAGCACTAGTGGTATGCCAAGCTCAGCAAGTGCAATTTCTTCTAGTCTCAGATTCACTACTTGGGATGTGTTGTTTCCAAGGACGGGATAACAGTGGACCCGAAAAAGATCAGAGCTATCATGGAGTGGCCAACTCTAGGAATGTGGATGAGGTTAGATCATTCATGGGACTAACAAGTTACTACAGGTGGTTCATCAAAAATTTCTTAAGCAGTGACTATCTTATTACATCTTTGCAAAGGAAAGGGAAGAAGTTTGAATGGGCTAAGGAGTGTGCAACGTGTTTTGAGCACTTGAAGCATTTCCTTACAAATGCTTCAGCCTTGAAGATTGCGGATCCTGATAAGGAGTTTGTGGTTTGTACAGATACTTGTAAGGAAGGACATGGTGAAACCCTGATGCATGAAGGGCAGGTGGTTTGTTATCAATTAAGGAAGTTGAATGAGCATGAGAAGCACTATGTGACTCATGATCTTGAGTTGGCAACCATCATTCATGCATTGAAGATGTGGATATATTATCTTCTTGGCAGGAGGTTTGTTCTAATGAGTGATCATGATAGGCTGAGGTACTTGTTTGACCAACCCATTCTAAATACCAGGCAGGCTAGATGGTTGGCTGCCCTGAGTGAGTTTGACTTTGAGATTAGGTACATCAAGGGCAAGAAGACCAAGGTTGCAGATTCTCTTAGTAGGAGAGTGCATGGTTATCACATTTTAACTGTGAGCTCTTATGGGACAAATTTGTAGGAGCGGATCTTGCATGTAGGACAACATGATGAGAGGTATCAACAACTAAAGCAAAGATTGTGATAGCAGGGTGAAGGTGATAGGAATGAAGAGTATCACCTCATGGCATATGGCTTGGTGAGATTCAGGAACATGAATTATATGCCGATAAAAGTGAGCTCAAGAAGTTTATCTTGAGGGATTTTCATGTTAAGCCATATTTAGGCCACCCGGGATATCAAAAGACTTTGACAGTTGTTAAGAATTTTTATTATTGGCAGAGTTTGAGGAAAGAGGTGGTTGAGTTTTTTGCAAGATGTTGGGACTTTCAGCAGGTGAAAGCATAGTGTAAGCATCCAGTTGGTCTATTGCAGCCTATTTCAGTTCTAGAATGGAAATGGGAGGTCATTTCCATGGACTTCATTACAGGTTTGCCAAGGACATCGAAGTAGAATGATTCTGTCATGGTTGTGATTGACAGGTTGAGCAAATTAGCTCACTTCATTGCAGTGAAGTCTACGAATTCAGCTAGTTAGGTAGCTCAGATCTTCATCAAGGGAATAGTGAGGTTGCATGGTGCTTCCAAGAAGATTATATCAGACAAAGATGCCAAGTTCACTTCTAAGTTTTGGAAGTAGTTGTTTGTAGGCTTGGGAAAGAGTTAGCTTTCATCACAACTTATGATCCACAAAAAGATAGACAAACAAACAGGGTTAACATGATTCTTGAGGATATGTTGAAGATGTATGTCATGCATTGACAGAGGAAGTGGGAGGAGTATCTTCCATTGGTAGAGTTTGCATATAACAATGGGTATCAAGAATCCTTGAAGATGAGTCCATTTGAGGCTCTTTATGGGTGGAGTTGTAATACTCCTATCAACTGGAGTGATCCAGTGAACAGGGTGTTGATTGGACAAGACATATTGGCTAAGATGGAATAGGAGATGTGGGTTAGTAAGAGGAACTTAAAGGCAACACAGGACAAATAAAAGAGTTATGTGGATTAGTGTAGAGCATTCAAGGAGTTTCAAGTTGGGGAGCATGTGTACTTACACATCAAGCCTAAGAGGAGCTCCTTGAGGATCGGGTCACGTGCTAAGCTGGGACCTTGATATTCTGGGCGTTTTGAGATACTTGAAAGGATTGGACCAGTGGCCTACAGACTTGCACTGTCGCCAACAATGAAAGTCCATGACTTTTTTCATGTTTCATTGCTTAAGAGATATGTACATGATGTTGATCATGTGATTGATTGGTCTGTATTGCAGGTGGAACCAGAGGGAGAATTTTGGCCAAAACCTAAGTGCATCTTGTAGCGGAAATAATTCATGCTTCAGAACCAAGCAATAGAGTAGGTTAAAGTGCAGCGGAAGCACTTTGGGCTTGATGAAACTACATGGGAGATCGCTGATCAAATGCAGGCTTGGTATCCTTCCTTATTTGCTGGTTGAGGAGATGCGTTTGGTTAATGTGTTTTTCTAAATACAACATCGAGTTATGTTATAAAGCTCCAATAAGCAGTGTGGTGTTCATGGTTTCAATAGTTTGGTATGATGTAAATGCTGCATCGAGTTGCATTATCAAGCTCCATGGGCAACATGTTTTGCAAGTTATAATCGTCCTTGAACACCGAGGATGATGTCCCTCGAATGGGAACGGGTTTGTAACAACCCCTACATGATTTTCCATGTAAATAACATAAGACCAAGATTCCAGAACACGTATTCCATGCTGAATGGTGAGAAAATATTATAGTGGGGATCACTTTTGGATTAATAATGGCTATAAAAATTGGCAAAGACATTGGCAAAGGCAAAGAAGCAATAAATGACATTTAATTATAAAAATAAAGGAAAATAGGAGAAAAGGAAGGTGAAAAAATACAATTCTTCACGCAAGGGAAATTAGAGGAAAAATGAAGGAGAATGAAGAAAAAAGGAGACATAAATGTTAAAAAGGCATCAGAGAAACAATTCACAGCCTTTGGCTTAGTTTTTGGTCATTATAACTTTTGCCAGTTCAATTTTGGTTCTCTCTTTGTACACTCTTATTCTCTCATACTCTTGCACACTTAGAGTATTCTTGGAGAACTCTGGCATTCACTTGGATTTGGAGAAAGCAAGAAAAAAAGCAAGGAAGCGCAAGGAGACAGTTGGATCAGTAACTACAACAGGCTTACTTCGCAGGCAACAGGTTGCATGTGTGATCTCCTTGCTGATTTTTGGATGCATGGTATATGCATGTGATTCCTTGGTTATATGTTGTCATTGACATGGAGATTTGTGTGGATTGACAATGGCTTTAGCCTTGCCTTGCCATTTCTTGGATAGCCATGGTGTAGTGGATTTCCCATTTGGTTTTCTAATCGGTTCTTAGGTTCGCTATGGTTGTGGGTTGGAACAAATTTTTTGGAGCCCTGGAACAACTTGGGCTTCCTATGGCCGTGGGTTGAGTTACTAGTCCCTAGAGCCTGTGGGTTGGGACAAACGCTCTAGAGCCCTGAAACAACTCGGGTGCCCTAGAGACTGTGGGTTGAGTTACTAGTTCCGGGTAGAGACCAATCTGGTTGATGTTAATGATTTATGGACCATATAGATGATATCATTGTGTTTGAGGGTTGAGGTGGTTTGGCCTCTGGAAGTCTTGGTTGGTTTATTTTGATTTAACTCTTATGATTCCACATTCATGTTTGGAATATGGTGCGGGGGTGATTGCCTGAAAGAAAGATTTAGTTCAACCCAATTTATGGTTGGGTGGTATATGGAAGTCTCTAACTTGGTTTGCTTTTTCATATGTTAACATGAGCCTTTTTTCTATTGTGATCTATGAGCACTTGTACTGCTTATTATGGTGATCTTATCGTTGATTTGTCATAGTTTCTATTCTGGTTATATGTTTGTTATATGTTGGTTATATGCATGGTTTGATGATGTGTTCTAGCT
>APFE030508982.1:0-80819 GCA_000404065.3 Pinus taeda | reverse complement strand
TAACCTATACCAGATTGGGGTGGAGGGTAAGTTGCTTATCATTGTACTGTATGTTGATGATTTGATTCTAACGGGTGATGAGCTGTTGATACTGTCATGCAAGAAGGATCTTGCTACAGAGTTTGAGATGAAGGACTTGGGCCTCCTTCACTATTTCCTAGGAATGGAAATATGGCAGCGCAGTGGTGGACTGTTTGTTTCTCAGGGCAAGTATGCTCGGGAGATACTGGAGAAGTTCAACATGCATGGTTGCGAGCCTGTTGATACTCCTCTTCCTGGATGTTGGAGGAAGGAGGATGCCACTTTGGGAGAAGAAGTGGATGCCACTGTTTATCGACATTTGGTGGGGTCGTTGATGTATTTGGTCAATACACGACCTGATATATGCTATGTTGTTAACTAGCTTTCACAATCTATGGTTAAGCCTACCAAGCTCTTCTGGAAGGCGGGCAAGCATGTATTGCGTTATTTGAGAGGCACATTGGGATATGGTTTGTGGTACAGATAGGAGGATGAGGTGAAGCTATGTGGCTTCACGGATGCAGATTTGGCAGGGAGCCCAACGGACAGAAAGAGCACATCAGGAGGGGTCTTCAGTATTGGATCGACAGCAGTTTCTTGGTACAGCAGGAAACAGAGATCTGTGGTACTCAGTTCAGCGGAGGCCGAGTATATGGCAGCAAGTTTGGCTGCATGCGAGGCTATATGGATGAGGAAGATCCTAGTTGGTTTGTTTAGTTCTCATTTGGATCCTACTGTGATTTACTGTGATAACCAGAGTTGCATTAAACTCTCGGCTAATCCTGTATTTCATGATAGATCTAAACATATTGACATCAGGTACCATCATATAAGAGATTGTGTGCAGCGGAGGATCATGTTACTTTCGTACATTCCAATGGAGGATCAGGATGCTGATATTCTGACGAAGGCTCTCACCAGGAGCAAATTCCAGTACCACCGAGGCAGGATAGGGGTTGCTGATAATCCATATCTTGTCGAGAGGGAGTGTTGAGATTGCAACAAGATGATGGAGCTTAGTGAAAAGAGTCGCCTTCACTAAGTGGGCCCGCAGGCTATTTTTGGCGCAAGTCTATTTTTAGACTATGTCTATTTTTAGACATATGGATCATGTCTATGGATTGCAGGTTGTTGTTTATGGATGATTGATCAAGTTGGAAAAATAGATGGACTTCTATTTTTTAGACCACAGCGAAGTGACACCACAATGGAGTGACTGCTCAGTCTAAATATAGAACAGTCAAATATTATTAGCTCATAATAATATTTAGACTATAAAGTTTGTCTTATTCTCTTTGAGCACTTCAGGATGAGCTACGGATGTGGTACATGCAGATCCCAGAAGGAATACGTGGTTACCTATGGGATGACTAATATTTGCATGCAGGACTTCAGTTAGAACTCAAGTGAGTTGAGTTTAGTGGACTGGAGGTGCAGTTGATGGAGTTGTGTTCAGTTTAGCTTTGTTAAACTGGGTGTATTTAGTCTAACTGGCAAATAGACTAGAGATGAGTTGGGTGAATTAGTTATTAATTAATTCACAAGTTATTAACTCATAATACAACTAATGAATACATCAGTTAACTCAGTTGCATGTCAGTGCATGTTCAGTTCAGCAGGGACAGGTGTTAGAGAATCAGATTGCTATCAGTTGTGACTATAGTTGTGCATCAGATCTTGCACAATCAAGGGATTGAGTATGCCAATGAGTTTGCCCACGTATTTGCCCACATTGTAGCTTTTGCTCACGTGATTTTTCCAAGTAAATACGTGGTTGCCTTGGAATTATCATCAGTTCTTGAGAAGGTATTGAGCAGCGGAGGCAGGCAAAGCAGCGAAGGAGATTTGAGCCAGTGATTGATTCAGATCTGAGCTGTATTGTGTGTAACAGAGGTGGAGATACTTGTGAGAAGTATTATGCTGTGTAATGTTACATGACTCAATCATTAATATACAGATAGTTGGGTTTTTAGCGAGATGCTTTCCCCGGGATACATACTGTGTTAATGTGTGAATGCTCTTGATGTTTTATTGTTATTGATGCTGCTATATTGATGATCAACGTAGAGAGCTTATGTATTGTGTATGTTTTCCGCAATAGTACATGATCAGGATAATCTCTGTTGAATATGTGTTAAATTATTCAAAATTTCTACAAATTGAACTAGTTGGAACCACTACATTAAATGGATAAAAGCTTAGTTGGGGCTTTGATTGGTGGTCTCTCTTACATGTTGATGAGGTAATTTTTGACTATAAACAAGAAAAAATTAACAAAATCACTGCTCATATCCCAAAGTTTGTGACTAAGAATAACAACTTTTCCCTTATCAAACCCATTAGCACCACTGAGGTCAATGATGCAATACAACAAATAGCATAAGGAAAAGCTCTTAGACCCGATGGCTTCACAATGCCCTTCAAAAACTATTGTCACTTCCTCCATTATGAGATCCTTGAAACTATAGAAGACTCCAAAGCTCATAGAGGCATCCTCCCAACCTTTAAATCCACATTTCTAACTTCGGTGCCCAAGGAGGAAAACACAACTTCACGAGGTAAGTTCTTCCCCATATCTCTCTATATTGTCATTTAAAAAATTATTTCCAAAGTGATTTCTAACCATATTAAGGCTATTCTCCCACTCCTCATCTCTCCTAACAAAAATAGGTATGTGGAGGGAAGATAGATCCTTGATGGTATCATCCTTTCTCATGAAGTGATCCATTCACTTAAATCCTTGAAGAGAGTTGGCATGCTAATCAAGATGGATCTCTCCAAATCCTTTAACAAACTCAACTAGGACTATATCGAAAACATCCTCTTGGGCTTTGGCTTCTACCCCCACTAGACTCAATGGGTAATGTCCCTTGTTACTGCGACTTTTTTCTCTAATATTTTCAATGGATCTCCTTCTAACACTTTCAAAAACTCATGTGGAATCCATCAAGGTATTCCCCTCTCCACTTTTCTCTTCATCCTCATGGCAGAAATACTTAGCATATCCACTAAATCTACTCTACAATAGGGCTATCTTCAAGGTCTCGCTCTCCATGATGACATAACCCTCTCCCATGAAAAAATTGTCAATGACACACTCCTTTTGAACCATCCATATATCAAAGAATCCAAGGTTGTCAAAGGAATCCTTAACCTTTTCTCAAAGGCCTTAAGAACCTCCATCAACTTAGAAAAGTCCAAAATTCGTTTCTTCAACACCCCTTCCATCATTGAAAGGAACATCATTTGAATTCATGGTTTCACCCCTACTCCCCTCCCTTACAAGTACTTGGGAAACCCCCTAACAAATTCTTCCATCAAGCATTCTTCATGGATAGAGCTCTTGGATGAAATAAAAAGTAAACTTGATAATTGGACCTATTGCTCACTGAACATAGCTAGTTGCCTAATTCTCCTAAAATATATCCTCCAAGAAATGGCCACTTATCCCTTCTCGGTTCTAGCAACCCCAAAATGGGTATTTAAAACCATTCCAGAATCTCCAGAGAACCATTTTATGGGAAGGTCCCCATCTCCAGTAAAAGTGCCTTTAGTCAAATGGAAAACTTTATGCCCACCAAAAGTTGTTGGAGGATTAGTGGCACCAGGTCAAACACATAATGGATGCATGGGATCAACTTTGAAAAAAAAAGTATGCCTTGGAGACTAACAAATATAACCTCATATGGTTATCCTCACAGCCTCAATGATCCCTCATTTGAAACCTGGCAAGATGTAACCAAACCTGGGTTCAAATGAACATTTTTTGGTAAGTCAGAGATGGGATATCAACAAGATTAAAGGATAACTCTGGGAAAGAACTACAAAACTTGGGTAGGATCTAATTACTCAAATTCAAGCCTATTCTCAAATATCTGAGATCATTTATGTCCACCAATATTGGCAAGAGCATGAAAATGCAGGAATACACAAATGGAAGTTTCTAACCCTCTATGGAGCTAAAAAATATAAAGAAAACAAGATTTCTCTATATTGGAACTAAGAAAAAGAAATATAAGGAAGAAAAAAAACCCTGATATCCTTCATTGGGGCTACAAAATTATTGGAACCTTCTCAACTAAAGAGGCATATCACCTTGCTACACCAACCACACCAGAAACCCCATATCCATTCAAGAAAGAACTCTAGGCTTAGAACCTTTGGCCAAAAGTATAAACATTTACTTGGTACTTTTTAAAGCGTTGCATCATCACCTGGGAAAACTTGCAAAAAAGAGGCCTTCATGGACCATCATGGTGCTTCCCATGTAAAATTCAACAGGAATAAATGGATCACCTTCTAGATATTTGCAAAGTTGCTAACAGTCTCTAGATTAGATTGGCACAAAGATTCCAAAATATAGACATGGTCAAAATAAATATTGTTCAAACACTCAACTCTTCGGCTCAATATCAATTGGAAAACTCGATCCTAAATTGACTCTAGAACATAGCTCCCAACTTCCCTTCTTAGGAAATATGGTAGGAATGAAGCTAAATACAATTCAACAATAAATACAAATCCTAGCAAAGCATTTAGCAGCTCCTTCACAAGCATTTATATGAGACCTTATTCCTATCTAAATATGAGGATAAGGACTTTCAAGGGCCCCCAAACGAAAAGGCCATCCTAGCTTCGTGGTGACTAAAGGCCCCCCACCCACAAGGGAGCTCCACTTGTCCTCAGACCAAACCTCCAAATCTAGATACTTGGTCTCCAATGTTGGAGAAGAATTAGAAGGTAATTTTCAATGGAGTTATTATCACATGTAAACATTTCATTAAAATCAACTCTCTTAGGGTTCTAAGTTTAAAGTTCTACTAAGTTTTTATTCACACTACCTTTTAATTTGGCAATGCTATTTTTCAAAGATATAATTGAAAGGTACTGCCATATTAAAGGGAATATGATGGTGAATCCAACAAAGATAGAGGTGTTTAATTCACAACTTCATAGTGGAGAATAAGAGAAGTTTGTATTATAGTTAGATCAAAGTTTAGATATATGTGTATCTTAATACTTTGTAAAACAAATATTTCCAGATATTTTGGATCTGAAGTTTGTATAATTTTACTATAAAACTTAATAAGAAAGTAGAACCAAGGGTTGTTTTTTCTTTAGATAAAAAGAGACTTGTATTGTCTACTTGGATCTATTGTTTATATCAATATATATTCCCAAAACATAAGTATTTTAATATTTCATATCAAAGATTCTTTTGTGATGTTTATCAATCTGTCTCTTAGTGATGTTTATTTCTTTGGCTAGTTCCATGAATACTTTAAGTCTTCATGTTTGAAACAAAATTCATATAAAATGGTAGAATTAGTAATTTCTAAGATGCCTAACTCTTTATAAGTTCCAAATATTATCACCATTTCTTCTAAAGTTACATAAAATGCATCTTGTTTCTTTGTTTTAATGGTCTGTTTTCTTTTTCCACCTCTAGTTTGATAATCAAAGGTCTAATAAGAATTATATATCTTTTCTTTAAGCTTTGTTGGATTTCCCCACCAGATATTGAAAATATCGATGAAATCAACTTGTGACTCCATGCCCAATTTTTTTTTCCTTGTTTTCCAACCAAAATTCTTATCCCTGCTATATTTGATCTAGCCACCATGTATAAATTAACATTTACCCTGGTGACTTTGAGTAACTAAGTCACAAAGAGATCCCTCTCTAGATTGGAAGGGCCAACTCCCAAACTAAAAGACTGGTTTGAGGTTATATTTGTAATTTTCTCTTACAACCAGGAAATTTTGAGTGATAACATCTTGGTGTCGTTGCTGGGGAGTTAACGTTCATCTTCCCCAGAAATGATTAATATTGTTGAGATATAATTTTTGTAGGTAAACATAAATTCAGACATAGAAGTTTGTTGCTCTTTTTTCCCTAGCAATTCAACTGTCTCAAATTGTTATGGTGACTCCACTAGCTTCTAGAATAATTTACACAAGGAAGAATCTAGATACTGATCCTCTAGAGCTCAAAAAAGGCTATTTTAGAAAAGAAAATCCACGACTGAATCATGTACTTCTCAATTAGAAAGGTCTATCTCCTTACCTAAATAACTTAAAAACATGAAAGATATTCCATTTGATATAAAGTTTGAGTTGTCCTTATTTAGATCTAAATCAGAATCTGATTTATTAGAAACCATTTTTTGATGAGAAAAGGTTTAAATATTTATTTCTAAAAGATTTTTTGTAATAACCAAAGCTATCAAAAGAAGAGAAGGATGTTTTATGGAATAGCCTAATCAAAAGGCTCAAAGAGAAGTTAGAATATATAAATACTCTCATTCATACAAATCTTATAAAGTTTTTAAAAGAATGAAGGTTGGAACATTTGGTTCAAGAAATTTAGTTAGCATTGTCTCAGACTATTACTTTCCCTTTTTCCCACTCCACTTGTTGTTGTTACATCATCTTCTATACAATATTAGACTATTACTATCCCTGTTTATACTCTATTATCTTCTATCCCTTACATTCCAGGTGTTAGAGTTATTTCAATACCATCAAACATAGCTATGGCTGCTAGATTTTCTCCCCTTGATCTTCCGGGTCAATTACATGACCTTCCCCAAAACTATGGTCAACATATTGTCATGTATAATGGAGGAGACATTTCAGCTCAACAACATTTATATAGTTTCAATGATTTCATAGACTTGAAGGAAATATATGATGAGGCTGTTAAAATGAGATTATTTGCTCAAAGTTTCTCTGGTGAAGTGAATAAATGGTTCAAAGGTCTTCAAGCAGGGTGTATTTCTGATTTCCAACAATTTCAAGAAATTTTCCGTAGGAAATGGGAAGACAAGAAAAACACCTTAGAAATTTTAACTCGGTATGAAAATTTGAGGAGAAATGTTGGTGAATCAATGCAATACCTTTCTACCAGATTCATGAAATTCTATAATTCAATTCCATCTCATGTCAAACCTCCTCTTGGATCTTCTCAACTTGATTACGTTGATGCTTTTGATAAAGACTTTGGCTTACTTTTATAATAAAGAAGGTTTCCTACTTTAGCTGATACGACAAATTATGTTGTAGGAGTGGAAGTAAATTTACTCGCAAAGATGAAAAAAAATATGAAACTAAAAGGAAAATAATTAAGGAGGAGCCTTCTTATTATAAAAATGCTAAATTTGATACCATGTTGAAAACTATGGAGAATATGGTTGAGAAATTGACCCCTGGGACAAAGCCTCAAACACAAGTCAAAAACCCTAACTTCAGAAGGCCTTCAAGTCCCTAGATTCTTCAAAGAGATCAAAGAAATCCTAATGATCAACAGGTAATTAGACCTCCTCTTCCATTTTTTTTTTGGTGAGGAGAATCTAGAGGAATCTGATGAGAAAATTCATTGCTTTGATGAAGAAGACACTGAGATATATTTGACTAAGGAGGAACATGACAAATCTACTTAGTCTTCAAAAGAAAGAGACAATACCCAATTGATGTTTGAAAGAAAACAATATCATTAGGGTTATCATAATTCATTTGTTGATTTATAGAAGCAATATAATCTTAGAGGAAGAAATATTGATCTAGGAGGATCCTCAAAATGCTCAAAATTCAATAGCCTCAGATGATCATGAAAACAAAGCCAATTCAAAGAGTTTGTCGCGTTGATTCTAGTGGTATGATCAATTTTCGAAATGGCCTCTGTATGAGGAAGATAATATGATCTGAAGTTTTGTCGAAACAAGAAAAAAGGAATGCACAATCAAAAGTGTGGGATCCAAAGATGATGATGTGGAAAAAATGTGGCTATGCAACGGCCACATGGTAGTGCTAGAGAAGGACAAGTTGCAGCATTAGCACAGGGCATATGGCAGTAGGGAAACACACCCCAAGGTCCAAACCACCATTGAGAATTTCATGGGTTGAACCTACGATCTCCAGGCTATTGGCCCAAAATATTATCAACATACCACGAGTTGACTTTGTAATGAAATGAAACGACACCATATTTAAAGTGTTGTTGTTTTGGTTGGGGTTAAAAGGATTGGCAGAGCCTGCCAAACCTAGTGTTTATTTATCTGTCTCCAAACCATATTCCAAATCCAACACGTGGGTGATACACATACCATATATTATATCCAATACAAACCATACAACATATATACCATACACCAAACAATTCATTCCAAACATAATCATTGTCAACTATACAATATATGATATAAAGTATTGCTAAGAATTGCCAAAAAAGTCACGGGAGGTCTGCGGGTTTGACCTTGGGACCTCTTGCCTGCTTTATAAAAAGATTTAACCAATTGTTGGCTTGATGGGTCCTGACCCAGGTTCTGAGTTAATTTTCCAAACAAATCCATGTAGTACTGGCCCTTTTGGCAATAGCCCACGAAGCATGGACTGAGCTCTCACTCGAAGCAGTATGGGGGGGATGATGGAATCAAGTTTCTACACCCTTGAGATATCTAAGGGGTTGGTTAAGTCCAACTATGAATACCTTCATGCAGGTTACTTTATGCTTTTTCCTGGCCTGCGAAGTCTTCACGCTTCATTATATTCGCCTTCGCACAACCCTAATTAGGGGCTAAGGTGATTTCGCATTGCTAAGGCAATGATCTGTGCTCTTTTCCTAAGTTACACTGTGGATCTTACTTATCTTCTTATAACTATTAATTAACTTCATGGAAATAGATACTTATCTTATATTCACTTATTCAACATATTCATATAAGTTCACGCAACATATAAACAGTAAACTTGTAATTCATACCCAATATACATCAATGCATAAAACAAGA
Organism: Pinus taeda; assembly: GCA_000404065.3. NCBI lineage: Eukaryota > Viridiplantae > Streptophyta > Pinopsida > Pinales > Pinaceae > Pinus > Pinus taeda. Next base: position 72,010 of record APFE030508982.1, on the reverse strand, counting down.
AAAAGACACATAGAATGATAAGAAACTTCTCTTTATTAATTTCTCCATGGTGATAGACTTGACTCACCCTGCACACTCAGCTGCAGGGGTCCACACACTCACCTGTGGACTACTAGGCCTCTGTGCACTCAGCTACAGAGCCTTCTCCTATTCTACGACCCAAAACATGACTTTACACTTCCACCAAGACTTAATTCATCATCATTAGATCTTACATGGATCTATTTAGCTGTCTTTACAACTTAGAGCCTCGCTATATTTATACAATCCCATGGTCTGTGGACCATGGGTAGAACTCTCAAGTCGGCATTACATTACAAAAGTAAGGGTGGACAACCCTGTGACTCAATTACAACATTGCGCTCCGTGCCCACACTCTGCAGAGTATTTACATGGGACATAGCCAAAACTTGGGATTTAAGCTCCAGAACTTGCCTTGGGGGATCCCACACCCAAAAATCCCCCAACATAAACATCTTGACTTGCCCTCTATTCATTCTATCAGTGTGGAGATCTTTGCATGGAGACCTCCCAACTCTGCTTGAACTGTTGCAAGGTTGGCAGTGTACTCAGCAGCTACTTGCTGTATCTCCTGGATGCATTATTCAGAGACTGTGGTATCTAAACTGCTTCCCTATATCTACTCCTGCATCCCCTACATCTGCACGAACTTGCCTTCAATTTTTACTTAGATTACGAAGGCCTCGTTAATCCATGGTTAGACGCACGCCTTCAAAACTGCTTCTTTGTGTCGCGGTACGTCTACCCACTCCTTAAGTTCCTTGGCCTGTTGCATCCACACGAGCCTCTATGTAAGGGCCACCATCTACATGGTCCCTTTATGTCATCATATTGTTACTGCAGCTCACACCCCTTTGTCTCTAAGTGCTAAATGTTCGGGTCCTCCTACAGAGCGGTGAGAACCTCGAACGATTCTTCCAACATTTTGGTGCAGTCACTCATTGCATTATTGATCTCTTCTATGCCTGTGGTGATGGCACTGGTGCACTGTTCCCTCATCTCTAGAGGAGTTGAAGGCTATTCCTTCAACCACAGCTCTGCTATCTGAAGGTTCAGCTCCAGTTGAACCTTGGCCATCTCTTCGCGTGCCTTGTGCATCCCTGCTACTAACCTCTGAATGCACGCCTCTGTTGGTGCCTCTACTAGGATGGCCACTCAGGGACCTCCTGGCAGGCTTCCTCAAGTACCTGCACTATATGCCTGTTCTGAGACACGACCTCGTCGCGCTACAAGCTCAACTAGTCAATGTTGATTCTTTGTTCGCTCAATACCTATAGTGCGCGACCCTCCCTAGCCCGCAGTTCTGTAGTCACTCCATCTTGTAGGACATAGAGTGTCTCCCGAGGGAGCGTAGCCATGTTAATGCCTACTCCCTTCAGCACACTGACTGTAGGCCTATCGGCCTTTTTTGTAACTACTGCCCCCTCTGGCAGCACTATTGTGTTGGTCGTGTGGGTGCGCAACATTTCTTCAGCCACGACTGTTCCTACTGTGAGTTTGGTTGAGAGAGTACCAGCTTGAGGAGTGCACACCTGCAACTCCTGAATCTGTGCACGGATGCCCCCCAACATAATATAGTTCTCCTCTGCCAACTACTGGAGGGCCTTTTCGGCGACGTCACACATTGTCTCCCCTATATCATGCAGATCTCCCTCAGTGAGGGTGATCAGGTTGAAAGAAGTCTTAGATGATTTTGACTTCTTTCGCAGCCCCACCCACTCTCTTGGGAACTGGCACTTTAACTGTGTTGATGCTATTTGTAGATCCGCACCACCCTTCTCTGTTTCTGTCTCCATTTCTTGTTCTTTCTTAGGTAAAGGCAACTTCTAACCCTTGCACTCCTTCTCAGCTACCTTTTGTGCTTCTGTTGCAGCCTTCACAATGTCCTGCACCTCCTATGCCTTTTCTACTATGACCTCTTTTTGTGTCTTCCCTGCCAACTGTGCTACCCACAGTTTTGCCTCCTCCTTCTTTCTCTATGCAGCAGACTTTCCTGCCTTCGTTGCGAAGATGGTTGGAGCACACCACTCTGGTGGCCATGCCTCAAGGACATCAAAGATAACATCATCCATGACCCTGTATGGTAGTTCATTCCACTTCTTTGAAGGGTCCTTATGCACCTTGATGTAGATGTGGTGGAAGTCTGCCTTAAACTGCACAAAGCTTTGTAAGCTATTATAGATAGTGGGTGATAACCATGGCTTGTAGTTAATACCCATTCTAATGTTCATTTCCATGAACACCCAGAACATTTTACTGTCTTGGATCCTACGTGCATCTTTAGTGGCCCATAGAGAAGCGTACTTCACAGTCTTCGGGAGATCCCTTGCAATTGTGGGGAACTGGTTCCTTAGGAAATTCCCCAACCCCCAGCACTATGGACAACAAACACCATGCATAGTGAAAGGTTTTCCCCTATTCCTGTGCCTCACAGTAATTCTCTAGGAACCCTTGGCACAAGTATTTATACCATTTAAACTCGACCCCCTCTACACACTGCTCGGCAAGTGCAACCACCAGCGCGAGCACCTCATCCATGCGACACTTCCGCATGACCTTACGCACTAGTATCTAAGTCACGACTCTGACTGCCTTGCCGTTCATACTGGAGATTGCGTAGCCCCTCTTTTTCTTCTCCAGCTTATATTTCTTTTTCATGGCCTCAACGATGGCCAAATAACTACTTTTTCCCTCCGAAACGTCTATTGGGTCTTCCCCTTTACAAGGGAGTCAAGTAATTCGATGGATGAGGTGGTCCGTGATGGGGATGGGCTCCTCTAGCCAAAAACACCCATCATGCACTAGGTAGAGAAGCTGCATGATGACAAAGATAGTCACTGAGGTGCGATGATAATGCGGCACCCAGAGCAGGTTCAAAAACCCTACCTTTTTGATGTTGTGTAACCACTTGTGCGGCTCCAATTATACAACTCTTGTCAAGGTGTTTTTATTCAGCTTCACGAGCTGCACAATCACCAAGTGAGGGAATTTCTCGTGGTCGGTGAGATACTAATGTTCGAACTTAAAACTCAGTAACCATCAGAGGTGCACTCCTTCGAAAATGATATTATCGGGTAGTAGCAGAGTCTGTAGAGAGCTTTTACTCTCATTAATATCCTTGGGCACCTTCGCCTTCCCCTTTTGCAGAGGAACATACGTGGGCAGCTTGGTTAGAGGGTCTGCGCCCTCAGTTTCTTTCTCCATGTCTTCATCCTCATCTTCTTCTATCAGGATGTCCTTCAAGTCTTCCTCATCCTCATCGGTTTCCAAATTAACCGCTTTCCCCTTTTCTTCCATTGTTAACTTAGTTCTCAGCGGGTTTTGAGGGGACACGCACACCAGAATCATGGGAAGCTTATCTTTCTTGGTTCTCAGTGTGCGCAGTGATTTGGGTATTTCCACAAATATCTTGGCGCTCTCAGGGGTATCCTCTACTGTCATTGCTTGTGCGGCCTCTTCGTGGTCATTTCTACGATTTCCCTGGCTTCTTTAGACGCTTCCATTTTGTTTATCCAGAAATCTCTCAACTACTTAATCGAGTGCTGAAACAACACTCTCAAAAGGCTAAATAGGTCTCGGTTCAGAATACTCTAGGTGCACGACAACTCAATTCTCAAATTACCAAGTGTTTTTTGTTGGCCAACCCCTTGTAATTTATAGTGCCTTTTGAATTCAAATTTGACTGTTCCCCATGTTGTAGCTTATATTGCGTTTAAGCTTATTTATCACTTTTATCACAATGCGTGGTCTAAAAATCACTGTAGGGGTTCAACCTTAATGAAGCTCCATTATTTTCTTTACATCCGTAGAGTCTAAGGGAAATGAAGTATTTTGTTTGTTATATATCGAAATCACAAAAGAAATAAGTGCAAAAGAATCGGCCTTGGTGTAGCCAAGGTCGCTATACGAACAAATCAAATTGCTATATAAATGGTTATATGGAGCCAAACCCGATATATATATGTGTGTGTGTGTTAGCGATGCAGTTAATCGCAATCGCAAAAAATGTAATGGCATTTATGTTATCACCACGGAATCACCGATTGCGATTTGCGATGATGGGTTGGACCCGAAGAACTATATGTTTCATTTTATAAGTCTTGGCGGGTCCGCAAAGCGTCTTTGCTTGTGTTGGTTCCTTTGCCAATTGTGATGAGTGATGGAAAATCCGGACCCAAAAATATGTGTTACGTTTTATAATGTCAGCGGGTCTGGGATATCGCATAATGATTTATGTATATGTATATGGTCATGCCGATTACGATTTGCAACAAGCTAGACCCGATATGGTATATATTATGTTTAATTCTTCTGGAGTGTCCGTTATGTTGCATGTCATGAAGTTTTGTATTGATATATCAATTGAAGGTGCCGATTGTGATTTGTGATACGAAGTCAAGGGAGTATTGAACGGGCAGATTTGACGGATTTATGAAGCAGAACTAATTCTTTTTGAGTTCCATAATAATCAAAGGTTGTGGGAAAAATCAGTGTTAGAGGCAAATTCAAAGGAAGGTAATTAGTGCGGTTCAATTGCGTTTTGGCCAATTAAAGCATGCCCAATACATGCATAAGCCCAGATTTATGCACAAGTCAAAGTCAAACACTGTTTATTATGGTTAAAGTAGATTAATCATTATTAAAGCATCTACAAAAGAATTCAAGAGCCGATTAACAAAGCCGAAAAGCCAGTAGTCATTGTCATCTTCTACGTTCAGTTATTTTATGTTTTTTGAGATGTCTTTACCCTCTGTGTAATATTTTGTAATAATTCTTACTTCAGATAGTTAGGGAAACAATTTTAGTAGTTTGACAGTTTCAGAGATTAGCAACTATTTCAAAATGTATAAAAAGAGGAAAATTTACAGAGAAGGGGGGGTTCGAATTTTGGAGAACCTAGAGACTAAGCCACTATATTCTTGATATAGTTGTTGATTAATGCAAGAATCAAAAGTTTCGATGAACTGTTGGGTATAATTTTGTAACTTCTCTGTCATGTGTCATCTTATGTTTTCTTCTTTCAAGTATAGTAATGAAGTTGCAGGTCTTTATTTGCTTATGTAGATAAAGTTAAAATCCATTAAAAGAGCGCTCATATACTTGAAGTTTTCATCTTCCTTTCTAAGTTATAGATAATAGTTTCTGTGTAAGGCAACATATTATCTTTAACTTCTCCAAGGGTCGTAGATAATAGTTTTTGTGTCAAGCAACATATTGTCTATGATTCAGTTCTCATTTTCATAATTCTTATAAGTGACGGATAGTAGGTTCTGTGTTAAGCAACATATTATCTTTAACTTCTCCTTCAAGCTTTCTTCATTCATCATTTATATCTAGCAACAAATGGAATTCTGAGATTTTCCAGTCACATATGTATTAAGGGTTAAAGACCAAGTTTTCCAGGTCCTTCATTTAAGAATACAAAAAACAATAAAGTGACAAATAAGTGACAACAAACAATAATCATTAATGTCTTAAGCATAATTTCTCCACAACCAAGAAATTGGTTTCTTAAGGTACAACATTAACTGGCGCCGCTGCCGGGGAGAGAAGACAAGAACATTTTTCCCTGGGTTTTCAATATTTTCCTCTGGTTGTTCAGTGAGGAGGAAATGTTTGGCTATTTTGAATAAAAGAAATTGAATAAGAGAACTTTTCCTTGGGTTTATTAATTTTGAAGTTGATTCTTGAGAATGACAAGTTTCAACAGTTGGTTGTACATTCACACCTATGATTTTAACATACAACATTGATTGGCGACTCCACCATACTTTGAAGTTTTCTCTTCTGGGTTTTAATGGCTCTCCTTGCTTTTTTAGTCTATAAATTTGATCCATTTGATTTTACTGTGATCACTGGCTATCCTCATGATATGCCTGCATTTTATGTCTAGAATGAGTATCTTCCAAAATTCAGTAGAAAGGAATATGAAGATCCAGCTCAAAATCTCCATGAGTTTCATGAATGCATGTAGCAGTAGGGCATCATTCATGAATATGTGAAGATGAAGTTGTTTTTGTTTTCTTTGGACCTAGAAGCTAGGGTTTGGTTCAGGTCTCTGCCTCATTCAAGCATTTCATGTTTGAAAGATTTCCATTTAGTATTCAATTCTTATTGTAGAACTTATTATCCACACAAGTTTCTTTTTGAAGGTTGTTGTGAATATTATGATGCTAAAGAAACTTTAAAGGCTCAAGATAATCTTGTTGATGAAATTAATGATTTTGTTGATAATATATCAAGCATTCAGAGAGGTTATAACCATATTAATCAGATCCAAAAAAATGCATTAGAGATAGAAGCAAATCTGGTGGCTACAGGAAAAGCACTAGAGACATAACCTATCCAAGGCAAGGGAAAGGCAAGTATGGAATCCTCTCAAAGTCAAACATTGGAGGATATGTGTAATATAATGAAAACTTTGTCAGACAAGTTGAATAAGTTAGAGTTAGAAAATAAGAATTCTCAGAGACCTACATTAAATGTAGTAGATGAAGATGAACTTGGTATCAAAGGAGAAGAGTATGAATATGATGAAATAGATGCCATTCATGATGAAAATAAAATTGATGAATATTGGAAGCAATTCTCTGATTTTATGCAGACTGAACTACATAAGAAATATGACTTGAGATTGAGGAATAGATCAAGAAGTCAAGAAAATGAAAGTGAGTAGCAAGTTTCAACTTCCTCACCAAAGGCAACTCCACAAGAATCTCAACCTACAAAACAAGTGAATAAAGGAAATCAAGAGAGTAATCAGATGGAGGAAAATTCAAACATGCATCAAGAATTTCTTCTCAGCAGTCGAGACGAGGAAGAAATAATTAAGTTGCAGATAAATCCCCATAGTTCTTATTTTGTTAAATTTGATGATCCTCCTATCTATAACAAAAATGGTTTAAATGGGAAACATGACGAAGCTCTTCAAGTTCATCAGTTGGGTGTTGAACATATGGAAAGAAACTAGCAAGTGGGATATGTTGAACAACAATATACTGAGCCATCTATCATAGCAAAAGAGGCTATCTTACGTAAAAAGAAAGCTGATAAAGAGATTGTATATCATTGCATTGAAGAAAATAATGAGGCCCATGTATTAGAGGTAAATAATCTATTTGAAGTTGATCATATGTTGTATGGTAATGAGAAAAAAAATTTCTTCCTTCCTGAGGTTAGAATTACAAATTATTTTCAATCGAAGCTTAGAGATGAAAAGTGGAGATATGAAAGTGACATAGATCATTTTCTTAAAGATGTTGCTAATTGTTCTGTGGAACATATTATCCCAACAAAAGGTTTATTTGAGCAAGAACCTTCACACATAAAGAATTTCTTTTTTGGAGCTGATCAGGATCATATTTTTTCTTATACTTTTGAAAATCCTGTGGTAGATTACATGGAAAAATTTATTAGCAGTATACACATATCATTTAGTGGATATACTCCTAATTTTTGTTATGAGCTGCTTTTATTCATAGTTTATTTTATGTTTAGGATGAATTGTTTTTTAAAATTTCACTAGCGGAATGGCTCTAGATTAATCATTCAAATGCTAACCTAGTACCATTGGAATATTGACTTCACCTGATGGAGATCAATCATGTACATATGTAGGAACTTGTACATAAATAAGCTCGGGTGTTGAGCATTTGGTTTCCAGTTGCAGTTCTTCACTTTAATCTTAGTTGATGAATAAGGGTGAATTTCCAACTAGTTTGCAGAGGTTTCAGACTTCAGGAATGTTAAATTTCAGTTTGTCAAATTTCAGGGTTTTCACAGTTTTGGACTCCCTGCCCAACTAAGGCTATTGATCTACGATTCTCAATATTTTTCTATCAAAGCACAAGCATCCTATCACTGAAGATATTAGCATGGGTTCAATGTACAAATTTTTACACAGTTAAGTTTGGCGAAGCAATGTATGACTCCATGCCCAAGGAGAAGGCACTGATATGTGGTTCTTAGTGCTTCTATGGCAAAAGCACCATCCCCAAGTGAAGCTAGATGTTGTAGCTTATATTGTGTTTAAGCTTATTTATCACTTTTATCACAATGCATGTGTTATCACCAAAATAGGTCCCTGATAGGCTGCTGATTAGACTATCTCAGTGTAACTATTTCAAACCAAGCTTTTGGCTGAGGCTTAGCCTCCTCAGACTGAGAGGGCTCTCTCAAAGGGTTAATGCTATTGATTAAAGATATGGATAGACGACTAACTCTATGATTTGTGATTTTATATGTTTATAGGTTGAAAGATGGAGACTTGCTACCATTGGGCTATGGAGTCAGTGACAGAGATAAGGATAACAAATAGCTCTTCTTATAAAACTAAGGCTTGTATATACTTCAATGAAAGAGTGATAGATTTAGGAAAGTCTCAATAACTTGAAGTTGATAGGAGTCAGAGCATGTAGGCATGAATTCTGAGTAATGATACATCAAGTTATTCAAAAGGAAATAATTTAAAGTGATTGATCAGAGTTTAATACCTAAAGGAAGTCAGAGCATGAGTAACCATGAATTCTGAGTAATAAGTATTAAAACATTGAAGAAAAACATCCAAAGATAGGACCCAAGAACTCAATTCACCATAGTTCAACACTTAAAGGAAGTCAGAGCATGTTCCTCCATGAATTCTGAGTAATAAGCATTAAGAATATGGAAGTAAATCATATCAAAGATAAAAGATAATCTCACTGAAGTACACTAAGAATCTCAGCTTTAGAAAAGTCCAAACTTCTTCTATATATATCAGTCCCCGCACAACATTTACAAAAGTAGTCTTGTTCTATAAAATTTTCCAACCCTTTGTACATTAGTTATTCTCCCATATATAGAGTTCATGTAGATTCCTTCCTCCAGCATGAGGGGAATTCAAATTCCTCCTAATTTGACACATATTGACACTTAAAACTAACTATTTAATACACAACACAACTAACTAGGAGTCCTAGAGACCTAATACAACTAGGAGTGTAACTCCTTATTATCATTACAACAACATTATCTAAACATTTAAAGCATTCTTTGACACCTAAAACTCCAAGAATTCGAATTTGATGGTGCTCATAACCTTCCAGCTGGCCCTTGATGACTCATCCTTTTGCTGTTCCTAGAAACTAGGAGACTATCCCTTGCTATGTTCTGGCTGAAAAATAGGTGTTGGTACAGAGCTCGTATCTTCTCATACAAAATGTATTTTGAAAAACTGAAGGAGGATTTTTTGAACCAATCCGTGATGAACAAAAAATCTCTTGGTTTTTTGAAATACATTTCCTACCGCCCAGAATATGTCTTTGAAAAACAGGTGTTAAACAGGAAAAGTCTGTTTGTGAAAAACTGCACCTACAACAGTTTCGTAGTGCAAGTTCAACCATAAATTCCTCCCACCTCAGAATGAATTTGAAGAAACTGAAAGAGGTTCTTGTATTTTAGTATGTTAGGAAGGAAAAATTCTTCCAGTTTTCCAAAATCCGCTTTCAGTTGCTCAAGAGACCTTTTGGAAATTGATTACTTAAAATAATTTTTCTGTTGAAAAAAGGCTGCTTCAGTGATTTCATAGTGCAAAACTAGTTTTTTACACTGTCTGCGCTACGAAAACGTGGATTGGTAGCAAGTTTCAATTTTTTTTCAAAAATGGCTAAACACATGACTTTCAAAACATGATATGAGATCCACAAAGTGTAAAACAAGGTTGTTGAGCTTTATTTGATGATGGAAATGAGACTCTAACCCTATGACTTAGACTCTAAAAACCATAAAAGAGACTTAACCACCATCTAACATTATGACTTAGGAAAAAATGTAAAATGTAAACCTTGAAACAAGCTTGAAACATGGAAATAATGTGTGATGTGGGACCAATGATGGGTAAGAACAGAGTGTTGACCTTATTTGACCATACCAATGAGACTCTTTTCTAGATCTTAGACACTAAAGCAACCATGGAAAGACTAGACCAAGACTAACACCAATCTTTTGGAATAGAACTGATGCTCTGAATATAGAAATCATTTCTTAAGTGATAACAGTGGCTCCACTTGGGATAGTGTGCCCCTGTGGTACACTAAGAACTTGTAGCTCCTGTGCCGCTATCCATTCTATAGAATAAAACTCTGAGCGTCTACCCAATCTGCTCCTCAAGCCTTGAATGATTTTTTGTAAGAATAATTCAAACTACACCTACTGAAATAGATGCTCAGTCAACCTACCCTGAGCTTATTTTCACATTCCTACCTACCTTATCAGCTACAATCTCCACTTGTAGCTCAAGGAACATGAAAATTCCAATAAAGCCAATCAATTGTCCTTTCTGATATTGGAGGCTCTTGACTACATTCGACCTCAAAATAACCATGATAGTGAGATGACCAAATCAACTTATAATGTACTTGATCTTCATAATGCAAATGAAAATGAAATACTAGTGTGCAAAGCTTTGCCATGTATTCACTTATAGGGTCAAACAAGACATGATTATTTTGATGATCATCATAACACTATAAATCTTCAGACAACTGATTCTCAACCACACAAGACCCCTTTGATGTGCTATCCAACTACCTTTCTGCATGATGCCCACAAACAATGTAATTTTCTTCATTATAAATATCATTCTTTGATGCAAGCTGCTACAAGGAATTACAAAAATGAACAACCTTTTCCTCTGCCTGAGGGTTATAAAAATTTTCTTACAGTATTTCTTCTTGTTGTGTGTAATCATTTTCATCTTCATTATGATTCGAAGATTGAGAAGACTACTGCATCTCTACATCAATATTAGAGGATTGGACATGGTTTTCATAAGTAAACCCCTGCTGATTTTCATGTTGCATTTCATGCGATGTTATACTTTCTTCTTGGTGTTGAAATGCATTGTTATGAAGAGCCTCTAAAATTTCTTCATCCATAAATTCATCATCATCATAACAATCCTCCAAGTACTGAATAAGACTTAAAGAATGTCTACAATAATCTTTGAGCAACAATAAGGAAGAATGACATTCTTTATACATCTCATAGAATTCATCATGAATACTAGCAAGCGAATATATTGAACCATTTTCCAAACTTTTATACCAAGACCATGCTTTTCCTTCTAAAGTGGTCATAAACATCCTCATGAGACAATCCTCAGGAAACTGAACCTTAAGATTGCGTACATGCATATGAAACCTAACCAAATGAAGAGCAGCATTGTCTTTCTTTTCATCTTTGAATATCGGAAGATCCTCTAACCAATTAACCTTTGGCATAGGATTTGGAAAACCAGGGATATGAGACCGATTCATAGGAGCATACCTGGCATTCATTCTTGTGGTGGAACTCATCTTGAAACTTCATCAAGCTACTAATATTCTAGCAGTGGAGTCACCTTCGAATTTGTTGTTCGATGTGTGGAGTCGCCAAGGTAGTTTTGCAGCCTCAAAAAGATGTCTGAGCTCCTGCTACCTTCAGAAGTTCAGCCTCTTAATTTCGGGAATGAATAGAATTCAGGCTCCTAGCAGACGTACCAAAATTTTATCACCAAAATAGGTCCCTGATAGGCTGCTGATCAGACTATCTCAATGTAACTATTTGAAACCAAGCTTTTGGCTGAGGCTTAGCCTCCTCAGCCTAAGAGGGCTCTCTCAAAGGGTTAATGATATTGATTAAAGATATGGATAGATGGCTAACTCTATGATTTGTGATTTTATATGTTTATAGGTTGAAAGATGGAGACTTGCTACCATTGGGCTATGGAGTTAGTGACAGAGATAAGGATAACAAATAGCTCTTCTTATAAAACTAAGGATTGTATATACTTCAATGAAAGAGTAATACATTTAGGAAAGTCTCAATAACTTGAAGTTCATAGGAGTTAGAGCATGTAGGCATGAATTCTGAGTAATGATACATCAAGGTATTCAAAAGGAAATAATTTAAAGTGATTGATCAGAGTTTAATACCTAAAGGAAGTCGGAGCATGAGTAACCATGAATTCTGAGTAATAAGTATTAAAACATTGAAGAAAAACATCCAAAGATAGGACCCAAGAACTCAATTCACCATAGTTCAACACTTAAAGGAAGTCAGAGCATGTTCCTCCATGAATTCTGAGTAATAAGCATTAAGAATATGGAAGTAAATCATATCAAAGATAAAAGATAAATCTCACTGAAGTACACTAAGAATCTCAGCTTCAGAAAAGTCCAAACTTCTTCTGTATATATCAGTCCCTGCACAACATTTACAAAAGTAGTCTTGTTCTATAACATTTTCCAACCCTTTGTACATTCGTTATTCTCCCATATATAGAGTTCATGTAGATTCCTTCCTCCAGCATGAGGGGAATTCGAATTCCTCCTAATTTGACACATATTGACACTTAAAACTAACTATTTAATACAAAAGATAGCTAACTAGGAGTCCTAGAGACCTAATACAACTAGGAGTGTAACTTCTTATTATGATTACAACAACCTTATCTAAACATTTAAAGCATTCTTTGACACCTAAAACTCCATGAAGTCGAACTTGATGGTGCTCATAACCTTCCAATTGGCCCTTGATGACTCATCCGTTTGCTGTTCCTAGAAACTAGGAGATTGTCGCTTGCTCTGTTTTGGCTAAAAAATAGGTGTTGGTACAGAGCTCGTATCTTCTCATAAAAGATAAATTTGGAAAAACTGAAGGAGGCTTTTTGAACCAATCCATGATGAACAAAAAAATCTCTTGGTTTTTTGAAATACCTTTCCTACAGCCTAGAATATCTCTTTGAAAAACAGGTGTTAAACAGGAAAGGTCTGTTTGTGAAAAATAGTACCTACAACAGTTTCGTAGCTCAAGTTAAACCATAAATTCCTCCCACCTCAGAATGAATTTGAAGAAACAAAAAGATGTTTTTGTATTTTAGTATGTTAGGAAGAAAAACCTCTTTCAGTTTTCCAAAATCTGCTTTCCGTTGCTTAAGAGACCTTTTGGAAATTGACTACTTAAAATATTTTTTCTGCTGAAAAAAGGCTGCTTCAGTGATTTCGTAGCACAAAACTAGTTTTCTACACTGTCTATGCTACGAAAACGTGGATTCGTAGCAAGTTTCAAAAATTTTTCAAAATGGCCAAACACGTGACTTTCAAAACATGATATGAGATCCATAAAGTGTAAAACAAGGTTGTTGAGCTTTGATTGATGATGGAAATGAGACTCTAACCCTATGACTTAGACTCTAAAAAGCATAAAAGAGACTTAACCACCATCTAATGCTCTGAATTTAGAAATCATTTCTTAACTGATAACAGTGGCTCCACTTGGGATAGTGTGCCCCTTTGGTACACTAAGAACTTGTAGCTCCAGTGCCGCTATCCATTCTCTAGAATAAAACTTTGAACTTCTGCTCAATCTGGTCCTCAATCCTTGAATGATTTTTTGTAAGAAGAATTCAAACTGTACCTACTGAAATAGATGCTCAGTCAACCTACCCTGAGCTTATTTTCACATTCCTACCTACCCTATCAGCTGCAATCTCCACTTGTAGCTCAAGGAACATGAAACTTCCAATAAAGCCAATCAATTGTCCTTTCTGATATTGGAGGCTCTTGACTGTATTCGACCTCAAAATAACCATGATAGTGAGATGAACAAATCAACTTATAATGTACCTGATCTTCATAATGCAAATGAAAATGAAATACTGGTGTGCAAAGCTTTGCCATGTATTCACTTTTAGGGTCAAACAAGACATGATTATTTTGATTATCATCATAACACTCTAAACCTTCAGACAACTGATTCTCAACCACACAAGACCCCTTTGATGTGCTATCCAACTGCCTTTCTGCATGATGCCCACAAACAATGTAATTTTCTTCATTATAAAGATCATTCTTTGATGCAAGCTGCTGCAAGGAATTACAAAAATGAACAACCTTTTCCTCTGCCTGAGGGTTATAAAAATTTTCTTCCAGTATTTCTTCTTGTTGTGTGTAATCATTTTCATCTTCATTATGATTCGAAGATTGAGAATACTGCTACATCTCTACATCAATATTAGAGGATTGAACATCGTTTTCATAAGTAAACCCCTACTCATTTTCATGTTGCATTTCATGGGATGTTATACTTTCTTCTTGGTGTTGAAATGCATTGTTATGAAGAGCCTCTAAAATTTCTTCATCCATAAATTCATCATCATCATAACAATCCTCCAAGTACTGAATAAGACTTAAAGAATGTCTCTACAACAATATTTGAGCAGTAATAAGGAAGGGATGAACATTCTTTATAAATCTCATAGAATTCATCATTGAAAATTAGCAAGCGAATATATTGAACCATTTTCCAAACTTATACCAAGACCATGCTTTTCCTTCTAAAGTGGCCATAAACATCCTCATGAGACAATCCTCAGGGAAATGAACCTTAAGACTGCGTACATGCATATGGAATCTAACCAAATGAAGAGCAGCATTGTCCTTCTTTTCATCTTTGAATATTGGAAGATCATCTAACCAATCAACCTTTGGCATAGGATTTGGAAAACCAGGGACATGAGACCGATTCATAGGAGCATACCTGGATTTCATTCTTGCAGTGGAACTCATTTTGAAACTTCATCAAGCTACTGATCTTTTAGCAGTGGAGTCACCTTTCAATTTCTTATTCGATGTGTGGAGTCGCCAAGGTAGTTTGCAGCCTCAAAAAGATGTCTGAGCTCCTGCTACCTTCAGAAGTTCAGCCTCTTAATTTCGGGAATGAATAGACTTCAGGCTCTTGGAAGACGCACCAAAATGTTATCACCAAAATAGGTCCCTGATAGGCTGCTGATCAGACTATCTCAGTGTAACTATTTCAAACCAGGCTTTTGGCTGAGGCTTAGCCTCCTCAGCCTGAGAGGGCTCTCTCAAAGGGTTAATGATATTGATTAAAGATATGGATAGATGGCTAACTCTATGATTTGTGATTTTATATGTTTATAGGTTGAAATATGGAGACTTGCTACCATTGGGCTATGGAGTTAGTGACAAAGATAAGGATAAAAAATAGCTCTTCTTATAAAACTAAGGCTTGTATATACTTCAATGAAAGAGTGATAGATTTAGGAAAGTCTCAATAACTTGAAGTTGATAGGAGTCAGAGCATGTGGGCATGAATTATGAGTAATGATACATCAAGGTATTCAAAACGAAATAATTTAAAGTGATTGATCAGAGTTTAATACCTAAAGGAAGTCGGAGCATGAGTAACCATGAATTCTGAGTTATAAGTATTAAAACATTGAAGAAAAACATCTGAAGATAGGACCCAAGAACTCAATTCACCATAGTTCAACACTTAAAGGAAGTGAGAGCATGTTCCTCCACGAATTATGAGTAATAAGCATTAAGACTATGGAAGTAAATCATATCAAAGATAAAAGATAAATCTCACTAAAGTACACTAAGAATCTTAGCTTCAGAAAAGTCCAAACTTCTTCTGTATATATCAGTCTCTGCATAACATTTACAAAAGTAGTCTTGTTCTATAACATTTTCCAACCCTTTTTACATTAGTTATTCTCCCATATATAGAGTTCATGTAGATTCCTTCCTCCATCATGAGGGGAATTCGAATTCCTCCTAATTTGACACATATTGACACTTAAAACTAACTATTTAATACAAAAGACAACTAACTAGGAGTCCTAGAGACCTAATACAACTAGGAGTGTAACTCCTTATTATGATTACAAATACCTTATCTAAACATTTAAAGCATTCTTTGACACCTAAAACTCCATGAATTTTAATTTGATGGTGCTCATCACCTTCCAGCTGGCCCTTGATGAGTCATCTTTTTGTTGTTCCTAGAAACTAGAAGACTGTCCCTTGCTCTGTTTTGGCTGAAAAATAGGTGTAGGTACAGAGCTCGTATCTTCTCATAAAAAATGTATTTTGAAAAAATGAAGGAGGCTTTTTTGAACCAATCCATGATGAACAAAAGCCTCGCTTTTTGTTTTGAAATAACTTCCTACTGCCCAGAATATGTCTTTGAAAAAATAGGTGTTAAATAGGAAAAGTCTGTTTGTGAAAAACTGCACCTACAGCAGTTTCGTAGCGCAAGTTCAACCATAAATTGCTCCCACCTCAGAATGAATTTAAAGAAACTGTAAGAGGTTTCTTTATTTTAGTATGTTAGGAAGAAAAACCTCTTTCAGTTTGCCAAAATCTACTTTCAGTTGCTCAAGATACCTTTTGGAAATGGACTACTTAAAATATTGTTTATGCTGAAAAAAGGCTGCTTCAGTGATTTCATAGCGCAAAAATAGTTTTTTACACTGTCCGCGCTACAAAAACGTGGATTCATAGCAAGTTTCAAAATGGATAAACACATGACTTTCAAAACATGATATGAGATCCATAAAGTGTAAAACAAGGTTGTTGAGATTTATTTGATGATGGAAATGAGACTCTAACCCTATGACTTAGACTGTAAAAACCATAAAAGAGACTTAACCACCATCTAACATTATGACTTAGGAACAAATGTAAAATGTAAACCTTTAAACAAGCTTGACACATGGAAATAA
Organism: Pinus taeda; assembly: GCA_000404065.3. Classification (NCBI taxonomy): domain Eukaryota; kingdom Viridiplantae; phylum Streptophyta; class Pinopsida; order Pinales; family Pinaceae; genus Pinus; species Pinus taeda. Next base: position 55,440 of record APFE030508982.1, on the reverse strand, counting down.
TGTGTGATGTGGGACCAGTGATGGGCAAGAACGGAGTGTTGACCTTATTTGACCATACCAATGAGACTCTTTTCTAGATCTTAGACACTAAAGCAACCATGGAAAGACTAGACCAAGACTAACACCAATCCTTTGGAATAGAACTGATGCTCTGAATTTAGAAATCATTTCTTAAGTGATAACAGCGTGGTCTAAAAATCACTGCAGGGGTTCAACCTTAATGAAGCTCCCTTATTTTATTTACATCCATAGATTTTAAGGGAAATGAAGTATTCCGCTTATTATATATCGAAATCGCAAAATAAAAAAGTGTAAAAGAATCGACCCCGGTGTAGCGAAGGTCACTATACGAACAAATCAAATCGCTATATAAATGGTTATATGGAGCCAAACCCGAAATATATATATATATATATATATATATATATATATATATATATATATATATATAATATATATATATATATCTGTGTGTGTGTGTGTGTGTTAGCGATTCAGTTAATCGAAATCGTAAAAAATGTAATGGGCATTTATGTTATCACCAAGGAATCACCAATTATGATTTCCGATGATGGGATAGACCCGAATAACTATATGTTGCATTTTATAAGTCCCGGCAGGTCTGTAAAGTGTCTTTGCATATGTCTTGGTTCCTTTTCCGATTGCAATGAGTGATGGAAAATCCAGACCTGAAAATATATGCGTTACTTTTTATAATTCCGGCGGGTCCGCGATATCGCATAACACTTTATGTATATGTATATGGTTATGCCAATTATGATTTGTGAGGGGCCAGACCCGATATGGTATATATTATGTTTAATTCTTCTGGCGCGTCCGTTATGTCGCATGTCATTAAGTTTTGTATTGATATATCAATTGAAGGCACCGATTGCAATTTGCGATACGAAGTCAATGGAGTATTGAATGGGAAGATTTGATGGATTTATGAAGAAGAATTAATTCTTTTTGAGTTCCATAATAATCAAAGGTTGCGGGAAAAAACATTGTTAGAGGGAAATTCAAAGGAAGGTAATTAGTGCAGTTCAATTGCGTTTTGGCCAATTAAAGTGTGCCTAATACATGTGTAAACCCAGATTTATGCACAAGTAAAAGTCAAACACTATTTATTATGGTTAAAGCATTTTAATCATTATTAAAGCATCTACAGAAGAATTCAACAATCGATTGACAGAGCCGAAAAGCCAACAGTCATTGTCATCTTCTATGTTCAATTATTTTATGTTTTTTGAGATGTCTTTACCCTCTATGTAATATTTTGTAATAATTCTTACTTCAAATAGTTAGAGAAACAATTTTAGTATTTTGATAGTTTCAGAGATCAGCAACTATTTCACAATGTATAAAAAGAGGAAAATTTATAGAGAAGGCAGGGTTCGAATTTTAGAGAACCTGGAGACTAAGCCACTATATTCCTGATATCGCTGTTGATTAATGAAAGAATCAAGAGTTTCCATGAATTGTTGGATATAATTTTGTAACTTCTCTGTCACGTGTCATCTAATGTTTTCTTCTTTCAAGTATAGTAATGAAGCTGCAGGTCTTGATTTTCTTATGCAGATAAAGTTAATATCCCTTAAAAGAGCGCTCCTATACTTGAAGTTTTCATCTTCCTTTCTAAGTTATAGATAATAGTTTCTATGTAAGGCAACATATTATCTTTAACTTCTCGAAGGGTCGTAGATAATAGTTTTTGTGTCAAGCAACATATTGTCTATGATTCAGTTCTCATTTTCATAATTCTTCTAAGTGACAGATAGTAGGTTTTGTGTTAAGAAGCATATTTATCTTTAACTTCTCCTTCAAGCTTTCTTCATTCATCGTTTATATCGAACAACAAATGGCATTATGAGATTTTTTAGTCACATATGTAGTAAGGGTTAAAGATCAAGTTTTCTAAGTCCTTCGTTTAAGAATACAACAAACAATAAAGTAACAAGTAAGTGACAACAAACAATAATCATTATGTCTTAAGCATAATTTCTCCACAACCTGGAAATTGGTTTCTTAAGGTACAACACCCCCCAAATCCGGTCCATTAATGCACCCTTGGCGACAGATTTTCCCAAATCTTGCCCATAAAGCTCACCTTAAATGCTTGCCACCCGGTCCATTTGGTCTCAAACCAAGCATCACATCGAGAATAGTGACTATAACGGTCACTTTCAGCTAACCCGCACGGTAGTGCAACAACCCTTGCACTGTCGCAAACCCTGTGACACTTCGCTTCTGCACGTAGTCCTGACATTGCACAAATGTCGGGCAAAGTAGTTTATAGTCCCATGCCTCCTTTCAACTACCTGGAGTGCTAAGACTGTGCTTCCCACAGCTAGTCAGGTGGTCATGCCACTTGTATATGGCTTTACCCAATCATCATTTACGTTTTCTTGGAAAAGTTTGCCTTTTAACCTTACTACTTGCATCGCACATTTTACCTTTTGCATCGCGCCATCACCTATGATCCTTTTAGTAAATGCAGTCCAATCCAAGGCATCAAAATGATAAACTCTCAGTGGTAGTCTTCCGATTTATCAATGTAGGTGGGAGTTCTATCCATCATTAGCTCATAAATTCTAGATGTGTGCTCATCATGTCCCACCGATCTACAGAAATTACAAAACAATTGTCGTGAGTTCTGCGTGTACTTTTGCAATAAATGGAAGTTGTTTATAGCATGCTTTCCTCCTATTTGAAAAATCGCGCACCACAGATCAGGTGGCATGCTCGGTCTTGCTTGTGCTTCTGGTCTTAATGGCATCGGCCCCCCTCTCGTGATTTAATCCACGAATACTAGGCAATGGTATTTATCATGGCCCTGACCTTTGCATTTCACACACCACACCTCTTTGTGTGCTTTTGATTGGACTGTTCTAGCCTATTTTAGACTCCGCATCTCGAGGCATAATTTTTTCAACTCCGCGTGAATTTGCTGAACTCCCAAGTTAGGATCCTGCATTGGTGTCTCATGCAGCCTCATCGTAATATCTAAAGACTCTGCTTGAGTTGTTAAACTTTCCTGCTACAACGCATTCCTCAAATGCAGTGATAGTGATGCTACAAACCATTTACGGTGCTATCCATTCATCATAGTCATGTTAGCTTCATGAATCATGCACTTCAGCCTCTGATCCAGTTCCCAAGGAGTCTCACCTAGTAGCATCATGGTGTCTTTGAACCCAATGATTGACTGTGCTTCTGAATTTGGCTTGCTAAATTCCCTAGTTAGCCCAGCTTGGATAACCACAATTCCCGCATTCAGATTATCACTTGAATGCTTGATGTACTAGGTCAGCATGCGATCCTGCAGAGCGCTAATCAATGTCACTTTCTTTATATTATCATATATAACTCCTTGTGCTTCCCATACAGCTTTTACAATGAACCAAAACTAGTCTAGATCTTCATTTCCTACTCCCTTGAACACATGCAACTTTATCAAGCTTGCCATCTTAAAACGCAGTGGTGGTGGAGGTGGTACAGGTAAAGATGGAGGTGATGATGGTGAAACTGGACATGGTGTGGGTGGAGGTGGTATGCGCAGAATCCTCTACCTTATCAAATGGATCGCACTTTGCGGAGATACCTTCGTGAGCTATTCCTCATCCCCTCACGGAGGTGAAATCAAGGGGCTAGTCTCATGTCTCATACTTCCTTTGTTTCTGTCGATTCCCCTACTTCGCATAGCCCCAAACATCAATGTAGCTGCATAATCCTCTTTTCACACAACCTCTTTTCACACAATAGCATTTTAATAGAAGTGTTCAGAGACTTTACATACTTACCTCGTGGTCCCTTGAGAATGTGTTGCTCTGCCTCGCTGTAGCTGACCAAATTATCTACTGTGAACTTAGTAATGAATCCTCCTATAATCTGATCGATCCAGTGATCAAAAGTGCATGCAATCTTATCCTTCGATGCTTCCAATCTATGCACCAACTCTGGAGTCCACACAATAGGTCCATCAAGCTTCTACCTTCCTTGGCTATCTGCTAGCTTCGTGATCCACTCGTACAACTCAGTAGGGAAGGATGCGAAGAAAATTTCATGGATTTCTGTGTAAAGGTAGCAATCTATCCACTCTTCCTTCAATAGTCATGGATTCCTGTTCTCTTTTTCTACTAATTCGTGAATTTTCCTATCTAACCACCGTTTAATCTCCTTCTTAGTTGTATTCCAGTGATGCGACATCAGACATCTCTATGCAGATTCTGGTCTCGGAAATGGAACCATTTGTTTGATTGATGGGGCCTGACCCAGGTTCAGAGTTAATTAGCCAAACAAATCCTTGTACTACTGGCCCTTTCGGCAACAACCCACAGAGTGTGGACTGAGGTCTCACCCGAAGCAGTATGGGGGGATGCTAGAACCAAGTTTATGCACCCTTGAGATGTTTGAGGGGTTGGTTTAGTCCAACTATGAATACCTTCTCACAGGTTACTTCGTGAAATTTCCTGGCCTGTGAGGCCTTCACACTTTGTTATATTCGCCTTCCCGTAGCCCTAATCAGGGGCTGAGGTGATTTCGCGTTGCTAAGGAAACGATTTGCGTATTTTCCTAAGTTACACTGTGGATCTTACTTATCTTCTTATAACTGTTAATTAACTTCGTGGAAATAGATACTTATCTGATATTCGCTTATTCAACATATTCATATAAGTTCGCACAACATATAAACAGTAAACTTGTAATTCATACCCAATATACCTCAATGCATAAACTAGGAAAAAGACACATAGAATGATAAGAAACTTCTTTTTATTAATTTATCCATGGTTTCAGACTTGTCTCACCCTGCGCACTCAGCTCCAGGGGTTCGCGCACTCATTTGCGGACTACTAGGCCTCTGCAAACTCAGCTGTAGAGCCTTCTCCTATTCTACAACCCAAAACATGACTTTACACTTCCACCAAGACTAAATTCATCAATATTATATCTTACATGGATCTACTACTTGTCTTACAACTTAGAGCCTCGCCCTATTTATACAATCCCATGGTTCGTAGACCATGGGTATAACTCTCAAGTTGACATTACATTACAAAAGTAAGGGCATACAACCTTGTGACTCAATTCCAACATCACACTCTAAGGCCACACTTCGCTGAGTCTTTACATCAGACATAGTCAAAACTTGGGCTTTAAGCCCCAAAACTTGACTTGGGGTATCCCACGCCCAACATCAATGCACCATTGACATGGGAGTTATAAATTTTGGCTGTTGTAATTGTTTCATGGTGCCTGTAAATGCCTTTTGAAGCATATATTAGCCAATATTGGGCCTTTTTGTAATCTGAAAGCTACGTTGGAATGCTGAGGCGGAGACATTTCAGCTAACTATAGCCATTGTAGCCCATGAGAATATTATATAATGGATAATTTTGATGTAAAGAGACTTTATGAGTATTTTTAATACATTGGACGCACAATGGAAGCGGGCCCAAAGATGTAGTCTAGGAGGGACGGACTCCATCATCTAATTTGCTATGTTTGGTTCTTATTTTCTATTGTTCATGGTTGATTTCATATTTCAATTTTTCAAGTTAAAGGCACATAGATATTAATTTGCCTTATTAATTCAATTAAAAATAAACCTTAGTTAATATTCCATTAAATTGTGCAAATAGTCAATTATGCTTTTTTTGGATCATATTTTGGTATCAAAGCTAGGTTGATCATATATAAGCAGGATATTTGCCAATATGAATGTTGAATAGATCTATGTTGCGACGTGGAGAAGGGAAACTTGAGAAGATAAATCCAAATATTGGAAAGAGGGAAGTCTCTCAAAATTTTAAGATTGTAGATACAAATGAAGGAGAAGCTCTTGAAACCAAGGTCGTTGGTGAGGAGCAATTTCAGCAAATGTTTCTTAATATGAAAAGGACGATTACATAAATTTATGAATACAAGAAGAATAGAGATGCAACTTCATCCTCCAAAGAAAAGAAAGATAAAAAGGGAAAGGAAGAAGATGATGGTAATGAACCTACTTCTCCTCCATCTTCGTCTTCTTCTTCTTTGTTCTCTTATCATTCAAGTTTAGTTTCAAACTCAAAAAATAAACCAAAGAAATCTCCTTTTTTTGAAGCTTCATGTTAAATTTGAGTTGCCAATATATGATGGTGAAATGAATCATGAAAATTTAGATAACTAGATAAAGCAAATAGAGGTGTATTGTAGAATTCAAAATGTTGTTGATGAATATAAAAAAATTCAGTTAGCTACCCTTAGAAGGGTGGGAACAACTTTGATTTGGTGGGAAATTAAAATTCAATCAGATTTGAAATAAAAAGGTAAAATTATCTCCTCATGGTCAAAGTTTGTCAAAGCTGTTAGAAAACAATTCTATCCTTTATGATATATGTAGCAGGCTATAATGGATTGGTGGCATTTAAGGCAAGGTAAAGGATAGAGTGTGCAAGATTTTACACAGGGAATTCAAGAAAAAGGCATTAGCACTTAATGTTTCATTAGACACATGGGAAAATTTGTTAAAGTACATTGGAAGTTTGCATTCTTATTTGTGACATAAATTTCTTATGTTTAATCCAACTAACTTTGATGTGTGTACAAGACACTCATATTGAATAAGTCGGCATACCTTTTCAATCAATCTTTTCAAAGAAATCATTCAAGAATTTAGAGAAAAAAGATTCCAAAGAAGGCAAGGGAAAGAGTAAGTTGAAAGGAAATAAATTGGAAACAACCAAGAAGGAAGGAGAAAGGCCTACTTGTACTCATTGTCAGAGGGTTGGACATGAAGAACCCATATGTTGGAAGCTTCATCCTTAACTTAAACCAAATAAGTTCATTAAGAAGAAGGGTGAAATGAAAGTTAATGTTGTAGTACAACAATACTTGGAATCTGACTTCAGTGATGAAAAGAAGATTACTGATATGGGTCTCACAGTTATTCCTTCTGAAACTAGCTCTAGTTCTACTTGTTGTGCATATTCTTCAAAGGATAATAATGTGACTGAAGGAAAGAAGAGAGTTGAATTATTTCACATAAGGATTATATACAAGCACACTAAGATAAACACATTATCTAATAGAAAATCACAAGTGAATTTAATTTCTGAGGAACTAGTAAGGAAATTGGGATTGGAAACTAAAAATCATCCAAAACCATACCCTTTAGGATGGTTGAAAGAAAATACTCAGATGCATGTCACAAAACAATGTTGATTAAGGTTTGGAATTACAACTAACTTTGTTGATGAAGTTGAACTAGATGTGATTCATTTGGATATATGTGGAGTTGTCTTGAGTAGTTTATATCTTTATGATAGACATGCCATATTTCATAGAAGGGAGAATAAGTATCATCTTCTTAAACATGGAATTGAATATATTGTCAGGGAACAAATAATTAAGACAAACTTGGATTTAACCAATGCCAGTCAATTGAAAAGTTTAATAAATTCAAGCAAAAAGTATATTCTCATGATTGTTAAAGAACAACCTAAAAAGAAGTATGATGCTTTTCAAGGGTGTGATTCTCAATTTAAGGATAAATTGGTTGAAATAATAGATTCTTATGAAGATTTTTTTAAAGAACCAAAAAGTTTACCTCCAAAACGAGAAATACAACATGAGATTCAACTATAATCTGATGCTCCTCTCCCAAAAATTGGCATGTATTGTATGTCAGTCATAGAAAATGAAGAGATTAAGAAAAAAATTTAGGAATTGATTAGTAAAGGCTTTATTCGACCTAGTTCTTCTCCATGTGGATCACCGATCATATTAGTCCCAAAGAAAGATAGACTTGAAGAGTGTGTGTTAATTTTAGAGCCTCAAATAAAATCACCATTAAGAATAGGTACCCTCTTCCTGGAATTGATGATTTTCTTGATCAGTTAAAGAATGATGTTTACTTTACAAAACTGGATTAAGAAGTGGTTATCTTTAGATTCATATTGCAGAGAATGATATATGGAAAACTACATTTAAGACAAGACATGGGCTTTTTGAATGGCTGATTATGTTGTTTGGGTTATGAAATGCTACAACAACTTTTATGAGAGTGATGAATGATGTTTTTTTTTTTTATTGATAAGTTTGTCATAGTCTATCTGGATGATATCCTTATTTTCATTTCAAGTTGGGAAGAACACGTAAAGCATGTTAAAAAAGTTTTTGATGTGTTGCAAAACGACAAAATGTATCTCAAACCCTCTAAATGTGAATTTGGAAAAACTTACTTAGTATATCTTGGTTACATAGTTGGAGGTGGTTAGCTAAAAATAGATCCAACTAAAATTGATGTAATTTTTAAGTGGCCAAGACCTCAAAATATGATGGAAGTTTGAAGTTTCTTGGGTGCAGTTCAGTACTGGAGGAAGTTTATTTCTCATTTCTCTTTTATTGCATCACCACTTCAAGATTTAACAAGTTCTAAAGCCTTCTTCTAGTGGGGAGGAAAACAAAAAAAAGTGTTTGATACTTTAAAGCATAAAATTGTTACAACTCCAATCTTGGCTTATCCAGACCTTCAACAACCATTTGAAATACAAATCGATGCTAGTGGGTATGCAATGGGTGCAATATTATTACAAAAAGGAAAGCTTATTTGTTTTCGTTCAGAAACATTTTCTAAAGCAATTGCTAACTATCCAACCTATGATAAAGGATTGTATGCATTAGTGGAAAGTGTTAAAAAATGGAAACATTATTAATGGGCAAAGAAACAATGATTCATACAGATCATTAGCTGATTCAGTACCTTCAATCACAAACTAAGTTGCAACAGTCTCGACATTATAGATGGATGGGGTTTTTGCAAAAATTCCATTTAGTAATCAAATATAATAAAGGTACCACCAATCAAGTAGCTGATATGTTATCAAGACCTTCTTTGAATGCTTTAGTTATTCTACAAAATAGTTCTTTAGCACATGAAAGTTATATAGAACAATATGTTGCAGATATTGATTTTAAGAATGTTTATGAATTGCTAACCCATGATGCTTAGGTGGAAGAAGTGAATTATCATGTTCATGATAGGTTATTGTACCATCATGGCAAGTTGTGCATACCATAAGGAGAAAGAGGGCATGTAATCAGGGAAGCACATTATTCTTGTGTTTCAGAGCATTTTGGTGTAGGTAAGATAGTGGCACAATTACAAAGGTTATTCTATTGGCCTTAGACAAATGAAACAATTTCTAAGTACATCAAAGGTTGTGTCATGTGTTCAACAAGAAAACCAAACAACAAAAATTTAGATTTGTATATGCCACTTCTAGTTCCTTCTTGGCCATGGGAGAGTATATCTATGGATTTTGTAGGAGGGCTTCCAATGTCTGGAAAAGGGCATGATTATTTGTATGTTGTGGTTGATAGATTTAGCAAAATTTGTATTCGTTTTCCATGTAACAATCAAGTTAATGCTGAACAGACTGGTCATACGTTCTTTCAAAATGTGTGAGTTCATTTTGGGTTGTCTACTTCTATAATTTCAGATCGGGACTCTCATTTTCAAAGGGATTTTTGGTCCACTTTGTGGGGACTCATGGAAACTAAGTTGAACAAGAGCACAATGTTTCATCCAAAAAACAATGAGCAAACAAAGGTGTTGAACAAAATAATGGTACATCTTCTTAGAGGTTATTATAGAAAAGATCCTAAGTTGTGGGATGAATCCTTACATTATGTCCAACATGCTTACAACTGGGCCTTAAACTATTCTACTAGTAGATCTCCTTTTGAAACATGTTATGGGTACTTGCCAAAATCACCAATGGACTTTATGTTTGGTGAAAAGCTAAGGAGGATGGACATGGAGATGCTGAAAAAGCAATCAAGTTCCTTCAAAGAATTCAAAAGATTCATGAAGTAGTGTACGATCAATTGGAGAAAAGTCAGGTCAAGTACAAAATGCGTCATGACAAGCATAAGATGGATCATCACTTCGAGGTTGTTGATCAAGTATGGCTATACATAAGAAAATATAGGATGAAAGGTGAAGGTAAAAAGTTGAAACCTATAAGGTATGGTCTGTTTAAAATTGTTGAAAAGATTGGGCACAATGCATTCCAATTAAATTTTCCTCCATAGATGCACATATATTTAGTTGTAAATGTTGATAAATTGAACTTGTATGAACCTCCAATGATCATGGACCAAGAGGAAAATGCTCAAATTCCAACAATAGATCATTTTTCACCTGAATGTATGACATAGTTATAGGAATATACCATCTTGGATAGGAAAGTATGCGCTTCAAGGCAAGGATATGTAGAGTATATTCAAGTCGGACTCAAAGGCATGAATCCAAGAAAAGCAAAGCAAATGGAGATTGGAAGGGTGAGGGAACAATACCCTCATCTCATATCCGCTTCAACACAAACTTTTGGTGGTCCAAAAGCTTCCAGTGGAGAGGAATGATCTAGGAGGATCCTCAAAATGCTCAAAATTAAATATTCTCAGATGATCATGAAAAAAGCACCAAGTCGAATAACTCATTGCTGATTCCGATGGTATGTTCCATTTTCAAAATGGCCTCCGTATGAGGAAGATAAGGCGTTTTTTAAAAACATGCAAAAATGATTGCACAGCCAGCAGTGTGGGACACACATATTCTAATGTGGAAAAATGTGGGTATGTTTGGGCACAGGATCCCCCAAGGGCAGTTTTGGGGCTTAGAGCCCAAATTTTGGTCCAAGTTTTGTAATTCCAATGTAAAGACTCCACATTTTGTGGGCGCAGAGTGCGCAATTATTAAAGAGTCATAGGGTTATTCGCCCTTATTTTGATAATGTAATGTTGGTTGTAGAAGATCTACCCATGGTGCACAGACCATGGGATTGTATAAATAGAGCGAAGCTCTAAGTAGTTAAAACAAGGAGAAGAATGTCTCAGATATGATGTATGCGAGATAGCTCTGAAGTGTAAGTCTAAGTTTTGGGTCATAGCATAGGTAGAGGCTCTGCAGCTGAGTGCGCAAAGGCCTAGTAGTCTATAGCTGAGTGTGCAGACCCCTGCAGCTGAGTGTGTAGGAGGAGTCGAGTCTGTAATCATTTGGAAGTATTAATAAAGAGAAGTTCTTATCAATTCTGTATCTTTATTTCTTGTTTTATGCATCTGCTATATTGGGTATGAATTTCACTTCTAATGCTTATATGATGCACGAATGTGTATAACTGTATTGGTTAAGTGAACACAAGTTAGAATATCTTATTATGTGTTTGCTTAGTGGGGCCTGACCCAAATTCAAAGTTAAGTTAGCCAAACAAATCCCAGTACTACTGGCCCTTTCGACAACAGTCCATGGAGCGCGAACTGAGGTCTCACTCGAAGTAGTATGGGAGGGTGCTAGAACCAAGTTTCTGCGCCCTGGAGATGTCTCATGAGTTCAAGTGGTTTGTAGTTTGACCTTGCACACAGGTTGCTTCACTCACTTTCCCGTACCTCACAGCCTAATATACTACCTTTGTGAAGCCCTACCGAGGGGCTGAACATCGTGCTATGCATTATTACCTAAGATCTTACTAGTATTCCAATGTTAGTTGATTAACTTTGCCTATTTGAGTGCTTTACATATATTTAACAATATAAACCATTCATACAGGTGCACGCAACAAATAAACAATATATGTGCAAATTATATCAAACATGCGTTGACCCAAGAACAGATACACATAATTATAACAAATCTTCTCTTTATTAATTCCTTCCTTAGTTACAGACTCGAAGTCTCCCTACACACTTAGCTGCAGGGGTCTGTGCACTCAGTTGTGGACTACTAGGCCTCTGTGCACTCAGCTACAGAGCCTTCTCCTATTCTACGACCCAAAGACACACTTTACACTTGCTACTCAATCACTTAGACTTGTTACTCCTCTCTATCATTATCTATACTTAGAGCCTCACTCTATTTATACAATCCCATGGTTTGCGGACCATGGGTAGGTCTATCTAGCCAACATTACATTACAAAACGAGGGCGGACAACCTTGTGACTCTATCATACTTTCACGCTCCTTGCCTGCAATTCGCGAAGCTCTACAACAAGATTCGGTCAAAACTTGGGCTTTAAGCCCAAAAACATGCCTTGGGGGGATTCCCTACCCAACAGGCCCCCAATTCTTGGCAGTAGATTTTCCCAAATCTTGCCCATAAATCGCGTCTTAAATACCTATCGCCCACTCCATTTGGCCTCAAGTTGAGCATCCCATCATGAATAGTGAATTCAATGGTCACTTTATGGCCAACCCGTGTGGCAGCGCAACCCCCCATGCACGGTCGTAGACCTTGTGACTCTTTGCTTTTGTGCACATCTCCAATATCACATAGCTCCCGAGCAGAATAGTTTATAGTGCTGCACCCACTTCCAACTACCTGAAGTGTTAAGACTATCCTTCCCTTGGCTAGTCAGGTGGCCACACCACTCGTTTAGAGTTCCATCCTGTCCTCCATCATGGTTCCTAGAGAATCCCTACCTTTTATTGTTATGGTCGACATCGCACACTTCACCATTTGCAACACGCTACCTTGGTCACTATGCTTAGCAATATGCAGTCCAAGCCAAGGCATCAGACTAATCAATTCATGGTGATAGTTCTCAAACTTGTTAGCATGATCGTACACACCTTGCCTTACCATCCTAGTTTTTTCAGTGAGAAAATATTCCTTTATCTCTTCCTCCAGCTTCTTAACTTTCGCATCCACCAGAGCTCTTTTCCTTCGTAATCATACCCTCTCTTCTTCAAGTTCTTGGAGGCTAAGGTTTCCCTGTTGCATTTCAGCTTCCAAGGTTCTGCGAACTGTCATCCCTACCAGTGCTAGCTTAGGCTTGTCAAGTACTAGAGGGCTTACAACGTTCATCTCATATTCCAACCTTGGCGGTGCCTGTGTGGTAAGGTTCTTGCACATGGTCCTGTACGCCCATAGAACCACTGGTACACGCAGGTCCTAGCCAGTTTGTTTCACAATGTGGACCCTGTTCAGTAATCACATACTTTGTCAAAGGCTTCAATGTGGATCATCTTCTGTGCGCTTGGTCTTATCATACCTCTTGGTCCCAAACGGAGGGGTCATTCGCACCATTTTCTTGCCCGCTCTTGCTTGTTGATTGTGTTTCCCATCGTGACAATGGTGTGCATTCATGCAAGTTGCACACTATACGCCTGTACCCATTTGGAAAGGTCAGTGCGCGGACTATTTCGTCTGTCATACTCGGCTTTCATCTACATCTGAGGCTTTCCAAACCAGAGGCACATCATCCTTCTGCATTGACGCTAGTCCTCAAAATTCTACTGGTGTGTACCCCACCACTTTGCGGGCGTAGCACGTAGTACCCATTTCAGAGCGTCGAACCTCTATTGTTCCGACACTTCTTTTTCACAATTATTCAATAACTCCTATACCTCGCTCAACCCATCATACATAGGCAGATCTCTTACCTCTGTTTCCACACAGTACAGTGACCTTGTCATCATGTTACAGTTGAGCGTGGTTACCTCGTGTAACCAGTTATGGCATCATTCTATTCCCTCATCAAAATATGAGGTGCAGGAGCTTTCATGCTCCCATGAGAGTCTGCCATCCACTGTTAGATTCACCCGGTCCTGCTCCCACGCAGTTATCTTGTAGATACAGTCTAGATCGTCGTCACTAACGTAGTCGCACACTTGCTCTATGTAGCGCAATCCTTCTATAGGGTCTAAAGGTACCACTATGCATAGTGACGTTTTCTCAAAAATCATCTTGCGTTTCTTTAGGTTTATTAATCCATTCATGTCAGTGGCCCAATATATTCCCAGTAGCATAGGATAGGGATTATTGTCATCAACAATCTCTATCACTTCAAAATATGCAAGCGCGCTCGCACCTTCGATATCTACCATTATTCCCTGTAATCTTCCCATAGGTAGGATATTTTGCTGGTTCACCATTTGCAATTGAATAGGATACCGTTGCAGTGCATGCCTGCCCATGCGATCCCATGTCTACTTTGGCAGGACGTTTGCGTCTGATCTTAGATCCAAAATTGCTTTATCCATCTCATATTCCCCGATCTACATGGTCAATCTCATCTCTCTTCCTGTTCATGTTGTGTGCTTCCTAAGCTTCCATACTACGCACGGTTTTCTTGGCGCAATCCCAACACATCTAGTTATGAGTTCTTATAGTCCCTTCATAGCTTTGCTATCACGCAGTAGCTTCAGGCATGTCTCTAAGAATGTAGTGAGCATTGACGGGTCCATTTCCAGTTCCATTTTGTTTTTACTTCCTCAAGTAGAGGCATTCATGAAGCTCTTCTTAGACTCCATGAATGTCTCCTTAACCTGCTCTAAATTGAATTCTGGTTCCTTTGTTGGAGCCTTGTGAACCTAGGCACTCTCTTCATGTTGCTTGCCTTTGTCATCTCCTATCGTGATAGCACTTCAGAGCATAATATTTACGTTCGGTTCCTCCTCGCATGGCTTAGACCTCATCATTTGTAGGTTCTGAGTCGGGGGAGGTTGGAGTGCTCCTTTGTCGTGCAACCTTGCTATCAGTGTGGGGCAGTCCTCCATCTCATGATCGAACTGGGTACAATATAAGCATGATGGTCTCGTGGGATTTGTACAATTGCGGGTATAATGTCGTGGCCCTCTGCAGTTGTAACATATCAGTTGGTTGCGACCTCTTCCTGGTTCCATTCCACCTCGACCTCATCCATGCCCCTAAAATCTAGTGCGTGCCATCCCATCATTTTGATCGAGGGCCCATGTTTCGATCTAGACTTTATAGGTAGGAGTCCGATCCATCAGAATTTCATAACTTCTATAGGTGTGCTCATTGTGGCCTACTGACCTCCAAAAATTACAAAACAATTGTTGGGAAGTCTGCGTATACTTTTGTAATAGATGGTAGTTATCTGTAGCATGCTTCCCTCCTATCTGAACAATTGTGCACCATAATGCAGGTGCCGCGCTTGGTCCTGCTTGTGCCTCTAGTCTCAATGGCATTGGTCTTCCTCTCCCTAGGTAGTTCGCGAAGACTGGACATTGATCCTTGTCATGTCCCTAGCCTTTGCACTTTATGAACCATAATTCCTTGTGCGCTTCTGGGTGAGTTGTCCTGTCTTGCTTCAAACTCTGCATCTCAAGGCACAAGTTTTTCAACTGTGCATGGATCTATTAAACTCCTAGGTTAGGGTCTTGTATCAGGGTCTTGTGTAGTCTCATTATGATCTCCAAGGCCTTGGCCTGAATGGTTAGCTTCTGCTGTGACAACACATTCCTTATATGCGGCATTAGCGAAGCTACAAACCATGTATGATGTTGCCCATTCGTCAAGGTCATATTGGGTTCACAAATTGTACACTTCAGTCTCTGATCTAGCTCTCAGGGGGTCTCACCTGGAAGCATCATGATTTCCTTAAATCCAATGATCGACTGTGTCTCTAATTTTGGCCTGTTAAATTCCCTGTTTAGCATAGCTTGGATATCCATGATCCCTGCGTTCGAATTGTCATTGGAGTGCTTAATGTACCAAGTTAGTGCGCAATCCTACAAAGCACTGACCAATGTTTCTTTCTTGATATTGTCATCTGTGACTCCCAACGCTTCCCATATAGCCCTTACCACAAACCAAAACTGGTCTGGGTCTTCATTCCCTAGTCCTTTAAACACTGACAACTTTATCGCGCTTGCCATATTGAACTGTGGTGGTGGCAGAGGTGGTGTGGGCGAAGACGGGGGTGAAAATGGTGAAACTAGTGGTGGTGTAGGTGGGAGTGGTATGTGTGGAATTTGTTGCTTTATCAAACTAATCGTACTTCTTAGTTCTATGTTACCTTCTTTTCTATAGATCCTACCACTTCGCGTAGCCCCAAACATCAATTTATTCGCATAACCCGCTTTTCACATAGTAGCATTTTAATCCAAGTGTTCAAATATTTAACGTACTTACCTCGCGGTCCTTTGAGGAAGCGTCATTGTACCTTGCTATAGCTAACTAAAGTATCTACCACGAACTTGGTGATAAACCCTCTTATAATTCGATCGAGCCAGTGATCCACAGTGTGCGGGATCTTATCCTTTGATGCTTCTAGTATGCACACCAACTTTGGAGTCCACACAATAGGTTTGCTGAGCCTACACCTTCCTTGACTGTCTGCTAGCTTCACAATCCACTCATACAACTTAGAGGGGAAGGATGTAAAGAAAATTTTGTGGATTTTTGTATATAAGTAGCAATCTAACCACTCTTCCTTTAATAGTCGCGGATTCCTATTTTCCCGCGTCGCGAACTCGTGAATTTTTCTGTCCAACCACTCTTTAATTCCTTTCTTTGTTGGATTCTAGTGTTACGACATCAGACATCTCTATGCAGATCCCTGTCCCAGCAACAGAACCACTTCTTGGCTTAGTGGGGCCTAACCCAAGTTCGGAGATAAGTTAGCCAAACAAATCCCAGTACTATTGACCCTTTTGGCAACAGTCTGCGGAGCGTAGACTAAGTTCTCATCCAAAGTAGAAAGAGAGGGTGCTAGAACCAGGTTTCCGCACCCTCGAGATGTCTAAGGATTTCAAGTGGTATGCGGTTTGACCCTGCATGTAGGTTGCTTCGTGTACTTTCCCGTATCTCGCAGCCTGATATACTACCTTCGCGTAGCCCTACCGAGGGGTTGAACATCGCGCTATGCATTATTACCCAAGACCTTATTGGTATTCCAATGTATGTTGATTAACTTTGCCTACTTGAGTGCTTTAAGTATACTTAACAATATAAATGATTCTATAGGTGCGCACAGTAAATAAACAGTATATGTGCAAACTATATCAAACATGCATTGACCCAAGAATAGATACACAAAATTATAACAAATATTCTCTTTATTAATTCCTTCCTTGGTTAGAGACTCGACTCTACCCTACGCACTTAGCTGCAGGAGTCCGCGCACTCATCTGCGGACTACTAGGCATATGTGCACTTAGTTGCAGAGCCTTCTCCTACTATACGACCCAAAGACACACTTTACACTTGCGACTTAATAACTTAGACTTGTTACTCCTCTCTATCATTATCTATACTTAGAGCCTCACTCTATTTATACAATCCCATGGTCCACAGACCATGGGTAGGTCTATGCAGCCGACATTACATTACAAAACTAGGGTGAAAAACCCTGTGACACTATCATAATTTTGTGCCCTGTGCCCGCAATTTGCGGAGCTTTACAATAAGATTCGGTCAAAACTTTGGCTTTGAGCCCCAAAACATGCCTTAGGGGGATTCCCTACCCAACATTACGTGAAGATAATTAAGATTTGTCACTAAGATAAGTAAGATACTTAGTCTATTTCGGGAAATAGCACAGTTCACTTCCCGAGCAGCGCAAAAGCATCTTAGCCCCTAGTTAGGGCTGCATGGAAGCCGGTTGTGACACTTCATGAGGGTACTAAAGGGTGAAACAGAGTCCGAAGCAACTTACGCGAAGGAAAGTATAGTTGGATTAAACAAACATCACAACCATCTCAAGGGTGCAAAAAATTGGTTCCAACATCCCCCCATACTGCTTCGAGTGAGACTTCAATCCACGCTCGATGAGATGATGTCGAAAGGGCA
This sequence comes from Pinus taeda, assembly GCA_000404065.3. Lineage (NCBI taxonomy): Eukaryota > Viridiplantae > Streptophyta > Pinopsida > Pinales > Pinaceae > Pinus > Pinus taeda. The sequence goes on along the minus strand of APFE030508982.1, from coordinate 37,854 downwards.
AGTAGTGTAGGGATTTGTTTGGCTAAATAACTCTAAACTTGGGTCAAGCCCCCATAAGCCAACAAATGGCTCCATTGTCGAGACTCGAATTTGCAGGAGATATGTGTGATGTTGTATCACTAGAATCCAACTAAGAAAGAACTTGAAGGCTGGTTGGACAGAATAATTCACGAGTTTGTAGCGTAGGAGAATATAAACCTACGATTATCAAAAGAAGAGTGGTTAGATAGCTACCTGTATACGAAGATCCATGAAATATTTTTGCGTCCTTCCCTACTAAGTTATACGAGTGGATCGTGAAGCTAGCAGATATCCAAGGAAGGTGGAAACTTAACGGTCCTATTGTATGAAATATTTTTGCGTCCTTCCCTACTAAGCTATACGAGTGGATCGTGAAACTAGCAGATATCCAAGGAAGGTGGAAACTTAACGATCCTATTGTGTGGACCCCAGAGCTAGTGCAAAGGTTGGAAGCATTAGAGGATAAGATCGTGCACATTGTTGATCATTGGCTTGATCATATTATAGAAGGATTCATTACTGCGTTCGCGGTTGACACCTCAGTTAGCTATAGCAAGGCAGAGAGACACTTTCTCAAAGGACTGTGAGGTAAGTACGTAAAGTCTTTGAATACTTAGATTAAAATGTTGTTGTGCGAAAATCAGGTTATGTAGTTACCTTGATGTGTGGGGCTATGTGAAGTAGAAAGGTTTATAGGAACGAAGGAAATAAGGGTCCAGAAAATATCCCCTTGATTTCACCTCCACAAGGGGACGAGGAAGATCTCACAAAGGTCTCTTCGAAAAGTGCTATTCAGCTGATAAGACAAAGAATTCTGCAAATTCCACCTCCACCCACACCACCACCAACTTCACTAGCATCACCTCCATCTTCACCCATACCAACTCCACCACCACCGCATTCAGTATGGCAAACATAATGAAGTTTCTTATGTTCAAAGGTTTGGGAAATGAGGATCTGGACCAATTCTAGTTCATTGTAAGGGCTGTATGGGAAGCACAAGGTGTTACAGATGACCATATAAAGAAAGCGGCACTAGTTAGCGCTCTGCAGGATCGCGCGTTGACCTGGTATGTTAAGTACTGCAATGATAACCTGAATGTGAGGGTCGCGGATACCTAAGCAATACTAAATAGATAATTTAGTGGGCCTAAGTCTAAAGTGTAGTCGATTGTGGGATTTAAAGAGATCATAATGTTACCAGGTGAGACTCCTTGGGAGTTGGATCAGAGGCTAAAATGTACAATTTGTGAAGCCAATATGAATCTGACAGATGGACAACATCGTGAGTGGTTTGTAGCTTTGCTACTACCACATTTAAGGAGTACGCTATCGCAGCATAAGATAACAAATCAAGCAGAGGCTTTAGAGATTGATATGAGGCTACATGAGACCCCGATGTAAGATCCTAACCTAGGAGTTCAGCAGATCCACACGCAGCTGAAGAATATGTGCCTTGAGATGTAGAGTTTGAAACATGACAGGACAGTTCAACCAAAAGTGCATGAAGAAGTGTGGTGCGTAAAATGAAAGAGTCAGGGTCATGACAAAGTCCACTGCCCGATCTTTACAAATTACCTTGTAGGAGGAGGACCGAATCATCTAAGGCCGGAAGTTGAAGCAGGACCTAGCACGGCACCTGCCTTATGGTGCATGATCTATCAAATAGCTGGAAAACATGCCATAGACAATTTTCACTTGTTATAGAAGTATACAAAAACTTCGCAACAAATGTTCTGCAACTTTTGTAGGTCAGTGGGACATGATGAGGGTACTTTCAGAAGCCATGAATTGATGATGGATAGAACACCCACCTACAGATTTTAGGCAAAAACATGGCCCCATGACCAGAATGCAGGAATGGTGCAGAAAAGATTTCAGGGGTGCACACAAGGCCGAGGTGGAGGAGGACCTGGTAGAGGTCGTGGATAGTTGATTTGCTACAATTGCAGAGGGCTAGGACACTATGTCCGCGATTGCACAAATCCAATGCTCCCATCGTGCAATTATTGCACGTTGTTTGATCATGAGGCAGAATATTTTCCTATGATTATAGCTAAGATACGTGACAAAGGAGCACTATTGCCTCCCTTGACTTAGAACCTGCAAATGATGAGGTCTAAGCCGCCCAAGGAAGATTTGAATGTAAACATTGTGCTCCGAAGTGGAATCGCAATGAGAGAGGACAAAGGAAAAAATCCAGAAGGCAGTACTTGGGTTTGCAAAGCCTTGGTGAAAGAAGCTGAGTTTGATTTGGAGCATGCTCAAGAAACCTTCATGGAAGCTAAGAAGAGATTTGCTGATGCCTCCACTTCAGGAAGCAAAGATAAACCAAAGTCGGAAATGGACCCATCCATGCTCACAACTTTCTTGGAAACCTCTATGAAGTTACTACGCGACAGTAAGGTTGTGAAAGGCTTACAAGAACTTATCAATAGATGTGCTAGGACTGCGCTAGGAGAACTGTGTGTAGTTTAGAAGATCGGAAAACATAAGAAAAGAATGGGATGAGAAATGAGACTTACCGCGTAGATCGTAGAATATGAAATGGATCAAGTCATCCTGGATTTAAGATCGGATGTGAATGTTTTTCCGAAACAAACATGGGAGTGAATGGGGTGACCTGTGCTACATCGGTCTCTAATTCAGCTAAGGATGATGAACCAGCAGAAAATAATACCCATGGGGCGATTGCAGGGAATTACTGTGGATATTGAGGGAGCGAGCATGCTGGTAGATTTCGAAGTGATAGAGATTGTTGATGACAGCAATCCCTACCCCGTAGTCTTGCGAATTGACTGGGCTGATATGAATAGGGTAATTAATCTGAAGAAGCGAAAAATGATATTTGAAAAGAAATCACTGTGTGTAATTATACCCTTGGACCCTGCTGAAGGATCACACTATACGGAACCAGTCCGCCACTATGAGAGCGATGATGATTTGGACTGCATCTATAAGATAACAATGTGAGACCAATACTGGGTGAATCCCACTGAAGATGTATGGATTACATGGGAGCACGAGAGCTCCTGCGGTTCAGATTCTGATGAAAAATAGAATGATGGCAGAATCAATTACATGAAGTAACTACGCTAAATTGCAATATGATGACCAGGTCGTTGTGCTACGTGTCGACAGAAGTAAGATATATGCCTACTTATGATGGTATAAATGAGGTAGATACCTTCTTGGATGCATTTGAAAGGGAGGTGCCAGAAAAGCAAGGCTTCCAGGCCTTAGACTGGGTACTTCTCTATACGTCCACGAGATGGTGGGGTATGCACAAAGGAAGCTTTGGTGGTTGGCGTGAATGTAGGAAAATGATGAGAGCGAGCTTTGGGAAGCCTAAGATGTGACTAACAAACAAGTATGATGGGTAGAATAATCCGCATGTGCATCTGGCCAAGTGGATGCAGGCCTATGGACAAGAGCCTCAACCTGCGCATAGGCACATGTACTCCGTGCTAAATCACCTGGTCAATAAGCATGTGTTGGGGAGGTGAAATTTCAGATGGCTCTTAATGTTGGGAAGACATTATGCAAGAAGAGCAACTGCATAGAAGATTCTACACATAGAAGCGTTCAAAAAAGTACTGGAAACTGTACTGACCAAGGTATGAAATGCATAATGAAGTGATTGGGGCCTACATTTACCTGCAGTGTTATGGGTTTATTGAGCGATGTGCAAGAAACTAATAGGACAAACAACCTTTAGGCTGATCTATGGAGTGGATGCCGTAATGCCTATGGAATACATCGTGCCTAGTCTGTGCATAGCAGCACTCATAGGTATGACGGATCGTAGAGCCCTGGAGGAGAGGCTCACGTAGCTGGATGAGCTTGAAGAAGAGAGATTTTGGGCTGGATTTCACTAGCTAGTCCAAAAGTAATGCGAAAAATCATGGCACGATCGACATATTAAGCTACGCACATTTAAGGGGTGTTGTTGTATGAGAGTAAGTTTGATAAATTTCTAGGGGAACTTAGAATGCATTGGCTGGGGCCATATGTTATTAAGTAGATTACAGATGGTGGCGCTGCGGTGTAGCTGGTTAAGTTAAATGGTGATCCCTTCCCAAAAAAAGTGAATGGCAGTCATTTGAAGCCATACACAGGTGGCCCGCCCATCTGACTAGCTGACAGAAGCACAGTCTTAGCACTCCAGGTAGTTGAAAGGAGGCGTGGGACTATAAACTACTCTATCTGGGAGTTGCGTGATGTCAGGACTATGCGTAATAGTGAAGTGTCACAAGGTCTGTGACAGCATGAGGGTAGCTGCGCTGACGCACAGGTTTTTCAGGAAGTGACCATTACAGTCACTATTCACAATTTGATGCTTGGTTTGAGACCAAATGGAGCGGGCGACAGGTATTTAAGGCATACTTTATGGGCTAGATTCTTGAAAATCTACCGCCAATCTAGCATTAATGGACTGAATGTGGGGGGAATGGTCGAATTCAAATTCAAAAGGCGCTATAAATTACAAGTGGCTTTCCAACGAATGAAACTTGCCATTTTGAGAACTGAGTTGTTGTGTGCTTAGATATTCATGAACCGAGACTTATTCAGTATTCTGAAAGTGAATTGATTGTTTGAGAAATTACCAGAGACACTGAGAGAACTATGGAATAGCACTATGTCAGCACTCGAAGAAGCCATGGACATAGGCGTAGTGACAACTGAGGCAGCTACACAGGAAATTGCAGAAGTAGAAGCCCTAGAGAGCGTCGGAATAATTGCAGTGGTCCCTAAGTCACTGCGCACACTGAGACCTCAGAAGGATAAGCAGGCCATGATACCGATGTGTGTCTTGCCCAAAAATCCACTGAGGACCAAGCTCACATTGGAGGAAAAGGGGAAGACCTCTAATTTGGAGGTCGATGAGGAGGAAGAGTTTGAAGAAATCTTGGTGGAGGAGGAGGATGTAGAGATGGAAGTTGAAACCTAGGGTGTGGACCCTATCACCAGGCTGCCTACATATGTTCCTCCATGGAAGGGTAAAGCCAAGGTGCCCAAGGATATAGATGAGAAGAAGAGCTCTCTACAAACCCGCTGCTCCCCGACGATACTGTGTTTCAGTGAGTGCACTTGGGATGGGTCCCCATGTTAAAATTTGAAGATTGGGACCTCGCAAACCACGATAAGTTCCCATATTTAGCAACTATGAAGCTAACGTGCCGACCAAAATGATTGAATTATAGCTATACAAATGGCTTAGAGGTGTTGAGAAAGCAGGGTTGCTAAAATTGCTCTGCGTGCACCATTACCACCATGCCCTAGTGATCGTTTTTATCATCAAGCAATTGCTTTGCTTGGTGCATGATGGGTGCTTGTGGCTGGAGGAGCCCATCCCCATCATAGACCATCTGATTCACTAGATTACATGGATGCCTTGCGTAGGGGAGGACCTAGCAAACATTTCAGAGGGAAGAAGTGACGAGTTGGCCATCATGGAGGCAATGAAAAATAAGTTTAAGTTGGAAAAGTAGAAGCAAGGGTATGCCATCTCCAGCATCAACAACCTTGCAGTCAATGTTGCGACACATATATTTGCAGGGAAGGTGATGCAGAAGTGCCATGAGGATGAGGTGCCTGCACCAGTGGTTGCACTAGCAACCAAATACGCAGAAGGGGTCCAGTTCAACTAGGAAAACTATCTATGCAGTGGGATCCTTTCGAACTACCGCGAGGCACAGGAGCAGGGAAAAACATTCCATTACGCATGGCTCCTATTTTCGATAGTCTTGGTGGCATGGGAGTTGCCCGAGTATAGCCAGTTCCCATCAGTAGCATAGAACCTTCTAGAGGTAGCGAAGTATGCTTCATTGTGGGCAACTAAAGATGCACAACGAATCAGAGAGAGCAAGATATTTTGGGTGCTTATGGAGATGAAAATCTAGATGGGGATCAATCACAATCTGCATTTATCACCCACTATCTACAATAGTCTGTAGAGCTTTACGGAGTTCAAAGCAGATTTCCACCATGTCTTCATCAGGGCATGAAAGGACCCCATGATGACGTGGCATAAGATATGGTGTTTGGTGACTGATGATATGATACTTGCAGTCCTTGAGTCTTGGCTACTGGAGTGGCGCACTCTAGCTAGCTCTGCAGTGGAAGCAGATAAGTCTGCCGCTCAATGGAAGAAGGAAGAGACAAAACTATGAATGGCATAGATGGAGGAAAAACACAGGAAAGAAGAAGCAGTGGCTAAGTCCCAGGAGGCGCGTGACGCTACGATATTGGCAGAGCAGCAAAAAATAGGAGAAGAAGAGCACGAAGGATAGAAGTCACCTTCGCCTGAACCAAAGATCGATATAGAACAAGGTGGCATGGACCTGCAGACAACATCCACCCAGCTAAAATGTTCGTGACCATGAGAGCAGGTAGGGCGGCGAAAGAAAACAAGGGCCTCGAAAACATCTTTCGACCCTATCACTCTTACTGAAGGGGACCTACATGATATCGGTGAAACTATGAGGGATGTCACCACAGAGGCCCTGCAATAGTTTGAGGAGTGACAATAGTTGGTATTGGGGGATCTTTAGAAACAAATACAGGAGTTGTAGGTGCGCACTCCACAGGCTGGCATAGTGTCAACCAGCCTCGTAGTCGGCACTTTAGCTGCTGAGGAAATATTGCGCGCCAAGATGACCAACACAATAGTGCTACCAAATGGAGCACTCATCACAGAGAATAAGGCCAACAGGCCTATGGTCAGCAGCTTGAAAGGGGTCGGATTAAACATCGTTGCGCTCCTTTTGGAGATGCTCTATCTCTTGCAGGATGGAGTCACCACAGAACTTTAGGAAAAGGAGAGCCACACTATACAGATAATGAGTGAGCAGTGCATCAACATTGAGAAGTTGAGCTTGCAGCACAATGAGGCCATGGAGTAGAACAAACAAATAGTGCAGGCTGTGGAGGAATCCTGCCAGATGGTCTTGGAAATGGCAATCCAAGCAAAGGAACTGGTGGAGGCGCACTTATGAAAGCTAGCCATAGGGGTGTCCAATGTAAGAGTAGAAATGTCCAAGGTTTAGTGCTGGAGGTTAGAGAACACCGTACCACCGCGGTCACAACAACAATGGTGGTAGTTGACAATGCAGTGATAGACTACATGAAGTTGTTCAAACAATCATTCGAGGTCCTCACCACCCTATAGGAGGACCCAAACATAGAGCACGTAGAGATAGAGGTGCACGAGTTGCAGCACAAGTACGACGAGGTAAAGGGACCACGCAGATGATTGCCCTTACATAGAGGCTTGCAAGGATGCAATAGGAAAAGGAGCTCAAGGAACAGGTGGATGTCGCTCGACATAAAGAGGCAGTTTCGAAAGCATGCCTATAACAATGGATCAACGAGGATTATACCTTTACAGTGTACATTGAAGCAAATTTCATGTAGGTACAAGAAACCCAAGAGAGAATTCAGGGTAGTGATCACTAAACAGCTCGTAGAGGAAGTTCATCAGGCAACCACTTAGTGCATTACCGAACTTGCAGTGATCCAAACAGAGCTGGGAGGTCTTCACGCTAATATCTCTAAACTTGCAGAGTGACTTAAGGGCAAGTCACGATGTTTGTGTTGGGGGCCTGTTGGGATCGAGATCCCCCAAGGGTAATTTTGGGGCTTAGAGCCTAGATTTTGGTCTAAGTTTTACAATTCCAATGTAAATACTCCACATTTTGTGGGTGCGAAGCACATAGTTATTAAAGAGTCATAGGGTTGTCTACCCTTATTTTGATAATGTAATGTTAGCTGTAGAAGATCCACCCATGGTTTGTGGACCATGGGATTGTATAAATAGAGCGAAGCTCTAAGTAGTTAAAACAAGGAGAAGAATGTCTAAGATATGATGTATGCGAGATAGATCTGAAGTGTAAGTCTAAGTTTCAGGTTGTAGCGTAGGTAGAGGCTCTACAACTGAGTGCGCAGAGGCCTAGTAGTCTGCATCTAAGTGCGCAAAGCGAATTGAGTCTGTAATCATCTGGAAGTATTAATAAAGACAAGTTCTTATTAATTCTGCGTATTTGTTTCCTATTTTATACATCTATTATATTGGGTGTGAATTTCACTTCAAATGATTATACGATGCGTGAATGTGTATAACTGTATTGGTTAAGTGAACACAAGTTAGAATATCTGCTTACACGAAGATAATTAAGATCTGTCACTAACATAAGTAAGATACTTAGTCTAGTTTAGGAAATAGTGCAATTCAATGTCTTAGCAGCGCGAAAGCATCTCAGCTTCTGGTTAGGGATGCGCAAAGGCCGATTATAACACTTCGCGAAGGTACTGAAGGTTGGAACAGGGCACAAAGTAACCTGCACGAAGGCAGGTCTAGTTGGAATAACCGACATCACTACCATCTCAAGGGTCCAGAAACTTGGTTCCAGCATCCCCCCATACTGCTTCAGGTGAGATTTCAGTCTGCGCTCTGTGGGATGATGCCAAAAGGTCCAGTAGTGTAGGGATTTGTCTGGCTAAATAACTTTGAACCTGGGTCAGGCCCCTATGCAACAACCACGTGGCAGTGCTAGAGCAGGACAAGTGGCAGTGCCAGAGTAGGACAAGTGGTAACATTAGAGCAAGGCACATGGCAGTAGGGCAGTGCACCCCAAGGTCCAAACCACCACCAAGCATTTTGTGGGTTGAACCCACGACCTCCAGGATATCAGCCCAAAATATTACCAAGAGACCAAGAGTCAACTTTGTAATGCAACAATGCGAGACTATATTTAAAGTGTTGTTGTTTTGGTTGGGGTTAAAAGGATTGGCAGAGTCCGCCATATCTAGCAGGCCTACCAAACTTGGTGTTTATTTATCTATTGTCAAACCATATTCCAAATACAACGCGTGGGTGATACACATAGCATATCTTATATCCAATACAAACTATACAACATATATACCATACACCAAATGGTGCGCGCCAACCATAATCGTTGTCAACTATACAATATATGATATATACATTGCTAAACAAATCATGGGAGGCCCGTAGGTTTGACCCCGAGACCTCCCTCCCACTTTATAAATGCTTTAACCAGTGCACCATTGGCATGGGAGTTATAAGGTTTGGCTATTGTAATTGTTTCATGGTGCTTGTAAATTCCTTTCAAGGAATATCTTGGCCAATATTAGGCCTTTTTGTAATCTTAAAGTTACGTTGGAAATTTGAGGCAGAGGCCTTTCAACTGACTGTAGCCATTATATCCTATGAGAAGATTCCAGAATGGAGAATTTTGATGTAAAGATACTTTATAAGAATTTTCAATATATTGGACGTCCATTGGAAGCAGACCCAGAGATATAGTCCAGGAGGGATGAAATCCATCATCTAATTTGTTGTGTTTGCTTCTTATTTTCTGTTGTTCATGGTTGATTTCAGATTTCAAGTTTTCAAGTTAAAGTCACATAGATATCAATTTCCCTTATTAATTCACTTAAAATCAACCTTAGTTAATATTTGATTAAATTGTGCAAATAGTCAATTCTACTCTTTTTGGATCAAATGTTGTTGTTAATTCTTCTACAACTAAACATTCAAAGCAACAACCAGTAGATCTAAAGAAATATAATCCTTATAAGGTAGATGAAATTAATAAATATGTGAATGTTAAATAATTGGAAAAATTATAGCCTTCATTTATCTTGGAGAATGAATTTGGTAAGATCAAAATTCCTATTCCATTTTCAAAGTTGTTGAAAAATGCACAGTATAAAGAGTATATTCTCAAAATGGTGGAAGGGTCAAAAGGAGGCTAGGTACCTACTATCAATGCTCAAGATTCTCTTAACATTCAGGATGATTCTCCCAATTTCCTTTTTGGTCCTCATTTAATGCATGTCAATGAATATTTGCCTCCATTTTATGTCAATGTCAGTATTCATGACATGATATCACACAAAGTTATCCTAGACTTTGAATCATCACACAATCTAAAGCCAAAATATGTGATGGATAATTTGGGACTTGATATCACTAGGCCATAAAAAGATCTATTTTCTTTTGATTCAAGGAAAGTTAAATGCTTGGGGTTGATTAAGGGTCCTGATGAGACATTGACTCAAATTTATGCAAAAACCATTGTCATGGATGTTATGGTACTACACATTCCACCCAAATTTGGGATGTTATTATCGCGGTCTTGGGCAACAAAATTTGGAGGCACTATTTAGATATATATGTCCTATGCCTCTATCCTTGTGTTTGGTGAGAAAATAATACTTTCTATATAAGTTTAGATGGCATAAGTGGTGAGTATCCATATTAAACCTGATAATCATCCTATATATGTTGTGGACACTGATCTTGGATTTGTAGTCTTGGATAATGATTTTAATTTTGAGGAAGAGCAGAAAAATGCTGAAGATCACATTTAGGAGGAAAAAGGGAAAGTACCTAAGAAAAATGGAATGTGGAATATGCATTTTAATGGATCGACTTGTAAATTTGGGTAAGGAGTTGGAATTTGTATCATTCCACTAGATTTTTGTAGTCAATTACATTCTTTTAAATTGTATTTTGAATGTACAAATAATATTGTGTAGTATGAGGCCTTAATTATTGGGTTGAATGTAATTACAGAGTAGAAAGCCAAAAGAATTTGTGTCATTGGAGATTTTGAATTGGTCAAAAATAAGTTAATGGTACATATCAGAGAAAGCACCCAAGAATGAGGGTCTATAGAAATGACGTATGGGATTTATTTGATATTTTTTTCTTAAAGCATAAGATTTCAGTCATACCTAGAGAAGAGAATGACCTAGTTGATTATTTATCCACTTGTTCTAGTGTGTTTAAAATTCCTATATATCCGTATAAGAAGTATCAAATAGAGGTCAGACACAAGCCATCCATTCCAAACAATATTAAACTCTGCTAGGTTCTTGATGATAATCAACAAATTAAAATCTTTCTAGAAATGAAAAAGAAATGACTAATGAGTTTGCTAGCACCCCTATTGATGAAGATGAAGACATGAAGCCATAATTGAGTTCAGATTAAAAAAAAAATTGAATGCCATAGGAGATCAAGAAATAATTCAACTTAAGAATAATCTTATTCCTAAAGGTTTGGTTCCCATGGAGAATTTATTTGACAATGATGATGTTGCAGTCAAGCCTAAAATAATTCCTAATGACAGTGCATTGTAGGACTATAATGTAGGACCTAAAGAGGAACCTAATATTGTTAAACTTTACAATTCTCTGGATGCATAACAGAAATACAAGTATGTTGAATTATTGAAGGAAATTGTGGATGTTTTCACTTGGAAATATGAATACTTGAGAGTGTATGACAAAAGCATAATTCAACATACATTCCAATCAAGGAAAATGAACATCCTTTTAGATAGAATCTTAGAAGAATAAACCTAATTTTATTTCCATTGATAGAAAAAGAAGTGAAAACATTGCTTGCTACCAAGATAATCATTTCTTTGAGTTTTTCTAAATGGATTGCTAATCTAGTGCCAACCTGAAGGAAGAACGGGGAAATCAGATTGTGCATGGATTTCCAAAATTTGAACAAAGCTTCCCTAAAAGATAACTACCCACTACATTAGATTGAGCACTTACTACAGAGTGTTGTTAGGTTTGAAATAATTTCCAAGTTGGATTGTTTTCCAAGGTACAATCAAATACCATTGCATCTAAAGGATCAGGAAAAAACAACATTTACTACACTTTGGGGTACCTTTACCTACTCTAAGATTCTTTTTAGATTAATGAATGTTTGATCCACATTTCAGAAGGCCATGAACATAGAATTTGTAGAGGAAAATAATAAATTTGTGGTGATTTATTTAGATGATATGACAATATACTCAAAATCTTATCTTATTCATTTGAAGCATCTTAGGCAAGTTTTCTTAAAGTGAAGAAAGTTTGGTATCTCCCTAAACCCAAAGAAGTCAAATTTTGCTATGCAGGAAGGAAATTTATTGGATTATATAGTGTCCAAGGATGATATCAGAATTGATCCTAGTAGAATTGCAGCCATACAAAAACTTGAACTTCCTAGAAGAAAAATAGAGGTACAATATTTCCTTGGAAGGGTAATTTTTTTATCTTTATTCCAAATTTTGCTTAAATTTTGAAAACTATCACTAATATGCTGAGGAAAGACAATGAGATTAAATGGACAAGTCAAGATAAGGAATCATTTGATGGAATTAAAAAATCAAAAACTCAATCCCCTATCTCAGTTAGCCCAAACGTTTTAAAGGAGTTTATGGTTTTCTCTTTTGCCTCAGAGCATACCATTTCAACAATATTACTACAAAAAGAAGGAGAAAAATTTAGAACAATCCATATCCTTTTTTAGTAGAAAATTGAGAGATTTAGAGTTGAAATATAACATTATGGAGAAACAAGCATATGCGTTAGTAAAAGTATTAAAGGATTTCAGGGTATATGTCTTGCATTCCCATGTTGTTGTTTTTGTTCCTAATAGTATGGTGAATAATATTTTGAGCCAGGCATATAGTGATGGTTGAAGAGGGAAATGGATAGCGAAGTTGTTGGGATATTATTTAGAAATTAAGCCAACAAAGTTGATCAAGGGTCAAGGTTTGACCAATGTAACAACCCCTGGTTGATTTCCATGTAAAAGTAAAAAAAATAAGACAAAGGTCATGGGACACATATTCTAAGCTTAACATTGGGAAAAAAACAGTGATGGGTATCACTTGTGATTAATTTATGGCTATGGAAATTGGCAAAGGAAAAGTGGAAATAATTGGCATTTTAGTTATGAAATAAAGGAAAATAGGAGAAAAGGAAGGTGAAGAGACATAGATTTGCATGAGAGAAAAAAATCAAGGAAATGACGAAAATAGATTCATCAACAATAAAAAGGACTCAGATGATTAGTTGCTAGTTTTTTGACAGTTTTAGGTGGAGATTTCATTTCATTCTCTCATTATCTCATACTCTTACACACTTAGAGAATTCTTGGAACATGCTTAGAGCACTCTAGTATTCACTTGGATTTGGAGGAAGATGGCAAAGGAAAGCATGAAAGCGCAGGGGAACAGTTGGGTCAACAACTATAGTTGGATGGCTTTGTGAGTAACAAGTTGCATATGTGATTTCCTGGATGATTTTTTGGGTAAGTGTTGTCATTGACCCAGATATTTTCCTGGATTGATAATGGTTTTAGACTTGTCTTGATTTCCTAGATGACCATGGTGTTGTGTTTTTTCCACTCAATTAGTTTTCCAATTGGTGCTCATGTTCTTTATGGTTGTGGGCTGGAAAAAATTCTCTGGAAGCCCTGGAATGTCTTGGGTTGATTTACTAGTCCTATAGCCTAGGTTGGGACAAATGCTTGGGGACCCTTGGCGGCTGAAGTTATTAGTCCCTAGAGTCAAGTTGGAAAAACTATTTGGAGCCCTAAACATATTGGGTAGAGGTTGATCTGGTTAATTTTAGTGATGTCCAACTCTAGAGGTGGAATCACTGTGGTTGAGGGTTGAGATGGTTTAGCCTCTGGATGCTCTGTTTGGTTTTGTATTGGTTTATTCCATGAGATCCCACATTCATGATTGGAATATGGTGCGGGGGTGATTGGCCAAAAGAGATATTTGTTTAAGCCCAATCTATGGTTGGGTGGTACGTAGAAGTCCATGACTTGGTTGGTATTTTCATATGTTAATAACAATTATTCTTTTACCATGATTCATGTATACATGTAGTTATTATTTTGGTGATATTATGATTGAGTTTCCATGGTTCCTATGCTAGTTATTTTCTAGTTATATGTTGGTTATATGATGTGTATTGTTGGATTAAGGGGGCCTCACCTAGGTTCAGAGTTGTTCGTGCCAACCAAAAAAACCCTAACTGCTGGCCCTTTCGGAAACACCCTGCATAGTGCAGGCTATAGTCTCACCTGAAGCAGTATTGGGGGATGCTAGAACTAGGTTTTTGCATCCATAGATAGTGTGATAAGTGGTATTGGACTCTTATAACTCCGATATGCCTTCACACAAATCGGTATCCTTCTAGGGCTCATTACTGTAACTTGGCTAAAACAACCTCTAGATCTTTGTGAAGGTCTGTGATCTATCTTTATAGACCCTAAGGAAGCGGTCTATCTACTTTCACATGCTAATTAACAGTCCTATATCTGCCTTCGTGAAAATCTATCCAATTTCCAGAAATCATAACATAATTAACCCTTAACTTCGTGAAAACAGATAATTACTTAATATATGCATAAATATTAAAGATTCAATAGATTCGCGCAACAATTACACATTATTTCATGAAATTTTTTTTAGTAAGCATCATAACATAAACATAATATATAATAATACTCAGATGCAAAGTATTTCTTCAGAACCAGTCTTTATTAAGCTTCAACGTTCATATTACAGACTCCTTTACACTACGAACTTAGCTACAAGAGTCCTCACACTCAGCTACAAAATTTCCAAGGCCTCCTATGCACTCAGTTGTAGGAGCCTTCCCCTTTCACCTGAGTACATGAAGTAAAGCCTTCCTGCCTAAGCACTTGCCCAAAACAATCTCTATCATGACTTACTTCCTCTTTACTACTACTTAGACTCCCTATGACTCAACTATATATAGTTTCCTTCAATACAATACCATGGTCCGCAGACCATGGGTGAGTCTCAAAATTGACCTATTTACTTACCCAAACAAGGGGCTAAAATCCCTTTGAATCTTATCTCCCTGCCCACTTCGCATCCACATTTCGCGGAGACTTTACATCTTATACATTGTTGGCTTAGAGGGTCTTGACCTAGATTCAGATTTAGCTACGCCAACCAAAAAAACCCTACACCAATGGCCCTTTTGGCAACAACCTATGTAGCGTAGGCTGCAGTCTCACCCAAAGCAGTATTGGGGATGCAAGAACCAAGTTTCTGCATCTAGAGACTAGTGTGATGTCTTCTAGCACCTTAGATTTGCTTCCACACATATTGATAGACTTCTAGGGCTCTTTTAGTGTAGCTAAATTAACTGGTCTTCAGACCTTTGTGAAGGCCTGTGATTAGTCCTTGCGGATCTTAGACAATTGATTTACCTACTTCTGTGCAGCAACAAGCAACCCTGGATCGAGTTTTGCATAGATCTATTTAATTCACCAGAAAACATAAGAGAAATAGCTTCTAACTTTGTGGAAGTGGATAATAATTTACTTCATATGTTATTAACACATACTCAGTTAATTCATGCAACATTCATTCAATATTTCATAAACATATCATTAATTTACAACATATAACATAAATAGATACAATGGAAATACTCAGTGATTTTTCAAAAAATTGTCTTTATTGATCTTCAATTCATCAATTACAAACTCTTCTTACCCTGCACACATAGTTGTAGGGGTCTATGCACTCAGCTGTGGACTCTACCTAGGCCTCCTACACACTCAGTTGCAGGATCCTTCCCTTCTTTACCTAAGCGTTGGAAGCAGAGCGTTCTTCCTTTAGCTCCTGCCCAAGACAACAAAACTCTTCAATGTATCCAATTCTCTTTCCAAAGTTATGTTTAAGACTCGCTAAGACTCAACTATTTATAGCTTTCCTAATACAATACCATGGCCCCCGACTCATGGGTGAGTCTTAAAAACTGACCAAAAACAAGGGTCTAAGACCCCTTTGACTCCTACCTATCTATGTGTTGCGTGTCCAAATTTCACGGATATTTTACATTTTTTACAAAATTCCTTACAAAAATTAAGTTAACTCAATTCTACCCCTGGGACTCCATCCGAAAATGCCCCCAACACAAAGATCATGACTCACCCTCGAGTCACTCGAATGGTTGTTCCACTTTCTAGTGGAGATTGCTGAATGCCTTGGTCAACGTCTAAAGCTCCCTAGTACTCTGCTCTGCTGCTTGTTGTACTTCCTAGACTAGTTTCTATGTGGTTGGCCCCTCTACTAGAAGTTGCGTAGTCCTCTAGGTTTGTTGCATGACCTTCAACTTCTCATGAATGTTTTGTGAAAGTTGGCATGCTTCCTCTATCCAGAGCTTAAGCCGGTCTTGTAGCAAGGACTGCTTGTTCTACAAATCCTACAACTCCTAGTGTGTATTAACTTTTCCTTGCCTTCTTGCAAGCGCGTGAAATGCTAGACTGGTACCAACGTCCGCACCATGGTACTGATCTCATCATATTGATACTGTGCTTCCCTGATCTTTTTGTTCAACTATTGCATCCTAGGATCCTCCAGTAATGTATCCCATAGGCCCATTACTTGAGTGAATAGTTGGTCGCAACCCTAAAATACCACATCTAGTTGACCCATGGACTCCTTGATAGCTACGCCTCTTTGTTCCCGAACATTTGGTGGTGTGGTTGACTACAACTTCAACTGCAGCTCAACTATTTGCATTTGAAAATCAAAAGTCACCTTATCGATTTTCCCCTTTGAAGCACACTGCAACAACCAATTTCCTCACTTTGGCTGAGACCTCTGCATCTTTTGGTATATATAGCTTAGACACGGACTTGTAGGCCTGCTCAATTGTTGTTATTAGGTTCTAGCATTGTGTCCATAATTCCTCTTGTTCCTTTAGTGCATGAGTTTTTTTCTGTGAAAAGCTACTCATTATTGACCTTAAAATCATTAACAGTAGTGAGTGCGTGCTTCTCTCTGACTTTCAATTCATCAAAGACTCCCTAATGTAGTACATGAAGGGTTTTCAGCGGCAACATGACAAAGTTCAGCCCCATATCCTTCACTTTGTTTAGAACAATGTGGTCCTCATTTGATTCCACATGGACTAACCCCTTTGGAAGAGAAATGGCTCGGAGATCCCAAGTCTGTTCAATCTAGGCTACTACACCACTTCCTTGTGTTAGGATCACTTGCACTCCACTCACCTGTCTGACACCCACCTGAATCCTATTCACCTAGATATGCAGCTCATGTAGATCCTTTTAGATGCTACCTAGCGTCTGCATGTATTGCTTCTCAAACTGTTGCAACACTTCTATGGTTGTGTCCCGTATCTTATCGCCAATCTCATCGAGATCACCTTATTTCAATACCATCGGATCAATATGTTTTTTCATATCATACTTGTGCTTCTTTCATTGTCTGCCCATATGTTCCTGTCTGTGCTTCTTCAGGATGAAAGGAGTGCTCTACTCCTCACCGTCCCCTCCTTGTTCTGATAGCTCTTGCTCATCAGTATGATGCAAAGCAGACTTCTCACTCTCCTCAACATCCTTTCGTTCTTTCTCTACTTTCTCTTTAGCAGTGTGCTCTTCTTCTATACGTGCCTTCTCTGTAGCTACCTTAGCAACCTCCTTTTTCTTTTTCTCAGCCAAGTTGCGTGTAACTTTCTCAATGATGTCCTTCCACTTCTACGCAACAAAGCTTTCTGCGCCTTTGCTGGTTCCTACCTCTAGTGTTGTACGTTTGCGCTTGTTAGGCAGTGGGTCCCCCACGTAAAGGTTTTAGAGCTTAAAGCCCACAATTTTGGGTAAAATGTATGGTAAAGGTTCCACAAAGTGCACAAAGCACGAATTTTAATGAGCTAAGTCAAAGGGTTGTCCGCCCAAGAAAGATGTAAGATAATAGAAAGTGAGTCAGCCTGCCCATGGTTCACGGACCATGGGAATGTATAAATAGAGTAGTGCTCTGGGTTTAGAAGTTTGTTTTTTAATGATTCTTGATATGATCAGATGCATTATGGGTTTGTGAAGGTAATATTCGCTTTGAGTATGTAAGTCCAAATCGTGGGTAGTAGTAGTTATGGAAGGCTCTATAGCTGTCTGTGTAGAGGCCAAGTAGAGACCATAGCCGTGTGCACAGACCCCTGCAGCTGAGTGCGCAGGGTGGAACTGATTGTACTGAACAAGAGAGTAATAAAGATAAGTGTTTTTGAATTATTGTGCCTTTGATTGCAAATCTATATGTTTATGCTTATGTTATGAGTTTATGCATATCTGTAATATTTATGGTTGTGCATGCTGGTTATCTCTGTTGAGTGCTGGGTTAAAGATTTTAAGAATTAGACCTGGTCTATAATAAATACATTAATAATAAGAATCTAAGAAGTGCCTCATCGCCAAGCTTTGTGAGGGCCAGATTGCTGTGCAGAGTAGCGCGAGTGCGCAGATCAGTTTGCGACCCTTCCAGTCCTCATAAAGACATCCCTAGGGTTTGGAAACCCGGTTCCAGCACCCTCCCATACTACCTCGAGTGAGACTTTAGTCCGCACTCCACGGACTGTTGCCGAAAGGGCCGGTAGTGCGGGATTTGTTTGGCTGAAACACTTCCAAACCTATGTTAGGCCCCATCAAGCCAACAAATGGTTCCGTTGCTAGGACTAGGATCTTCCTAAGGGATGTCTGATGTCAGAACACTAGAACCCTACAAAGAAAGAGATTAAAGATTGGTTGGATCAATAGCTCCACGAGTTTGTGGTACAAGAAAAAAAAACTCCATAGATATCTAAGAAGAGGTGGCTGAATCACTATTTATACACGGAAATCCATGAGATCTTCTTTGCGTCCTTCTTGACAGAATTGTATGAGTGGATTACTAGGCTAGATGACAGTCAGGGGAGGTACATACTTGAACAACCCATCGTATGGACTTCGAAGTTGGTGCACAGGCTAGAGGCATCTGAAGATAAAATCACATGAGTTGTAGATCATTGGTTGGATCAGATAATGGGAGGGCTTATCATTGAGTTTGTGATAGACACAACCATGAGCTACAACAAAGCAGAGCATCATTTTCTCAAAGGACCACGAGGTAAGTAAATCAAATCATTGAATACCTAGATTAAAATGTTGTTATGTGAAAAACAAGTTATGCGAATCCATTGATGTTTGGGGTAACATAGAGCAGAAGAGGTTACCAAGGGATCGAAGGATTAGAGAGCAGTCCCCTGATTTCACTTTTGGGACAAAGCGAAGAGGAGGTCATGGGGTTCTCTCCAAAAAGTGCGGTCCGGTTGATAAAGCAGTGCATTCCATAGTTACCACCTCCATCCACGCCATCATCCACTTCACCTACATAAACCCCATCTTCACCCACTCCACCTCCACCACCTCCACCACCTCCAAGGGTTGGAATGGAGGGTGCGATCAAGTTTCCCATATTTAGAGGCATAGGAAATGAGGAACTATCCTAGTACTAGTTTGTGGTAAAGGCATTATGGGAAGCCCAAGGCATTACAGATGATAACATTAAAAAGGCTACTTTGGTGAGTGCGCTGCAGGATCACGCGTTGACGTGGTATATCAAGCACTCTAGTGATCATCCAAATGCCGGAATAGCAGAGATCTAGGATGCACTAAACAAAGATTTTAGCCGACCGAAATAAAAAACTCAGTCCATCATCAGATTTAAGGAAATTGTGATGCTTCTAGGCGAGACTCCATGGGATCTAGATCAGCGCTTGAACAACACGATCCACGAAGCTAACATGACGCTGATAGATTTGTAGCACTGCGTGTGGTTTGTGGCATCCTTGACACCACATCTAAGGATGACATTGTCACAACAGAAGATCTCAACCTAGGCTGAAGCATTAGACATAGCGATGAGGTTGCATGAAACTCCAATACAAGATCCTCGGTTGGGAGTTTAGAAAATCCACGTGCAACTAAAAACCCTATGCTTAGAGATGCAAAGTTTGAAACTGGATAGGGTGCCCAGGCTAGAAGCGTGAGAAGAAGTGTGGTGCATAAAATGTAGGAGCGAGGGCCACAATAAGGATCATTGTTCAGTATTCACAAACTATTTGGCAAGGGGAGGGCCAATGCCATTGAGGCCAGAGGCATAGGCAGGACCAAGTGTGACACTCATGCTCTGGTGCGCAATCTGTTAGGTGGGAGGAAAGCACACAATGGATAATTGTTATCTATTGCAGAAGTTTACATAGACCTCCCAACAACTATTTTGTAACTTTTGTAGATCGGTGGGTCAGGACGAATGAAACTACCAGAGCTATGAATTATTGATGGATCAAACACCTACCTATAGGATGCAAACTGAGGCGCGAGGCCAAGATCCAACCGCCGCAATAGTGCATAGAGGATTCCAGGGACAAGGAGGAATGGGACACAGAGGAGGCCGTGGATAGCTAATTTGCTACAATTGTGGAGGACCTGGGCACTACGCGCATGACTGTACGAACCCTACCAGAACATGTTGTTTGTACTACTATCAGTTTTATCATGAAGCGACAGATTTTCCCACTCTAATTGCATAGATGCATGAGAAAGGAGTGCTTCAGACTACTCCAACATAGAATATCCAAAACATGAGGTCTGAACCGCGAGAAGAAGACCCCAACATGAACATGGTGCTCATAAGCAGTGAAACCATAGGGGAAGATAAGGGGAAGAAACCTGAGGAGAATACATGAGTTCGCAAGGCCCCTACAAAGCAACCAGAGTTTAACTTGGAACGCACGAAGGAGACATTTATGGAAGCTAAAAAGTGCTTCGCAGAGGCCTCTACTTTAGGTAGTAAGGATCAAATTGAACTAGGAATGGATCCCTCTATGCTAACTACCCTTTTAGAGACATGCATGAATCTACTACGGGACAATAAAATAGTTAAGGGATTACAGGAGCTGATAACTAGGTGTGCAGGGTTGGGTGAACCCTGCGTGGTCTGAAAATTAGGAAAGCATGCTTTGCGCACAGGGTGGGAAATGTGATCGACAGCTCAGATTGACGACTTTGAAATGGATCAAGTTATCCTGGACTTAGGTTCAGATGTGAATGTGCTACCTACACAGACATGGGAATGCATGGGCAGGCCCGCATTACAATGGTCTCCTATTCAACTACGGCTGGCGAACCAACAAAAGATCTTGCCCATGGGGATATTATAAGGAGTCACAATGGACATCGAAGGTATGAGCACACAAACAGATTTTGAGGTAATAGAAATTGTGGATGACAATAACACTTACCTCGCATTGTTAGGGAAAGACTAGGTCATGGACATGAATGGATCATCAACCTAAAGAGATGAAAAATGATATTTGAGAAAAAGTCTCTACGAGTAGTAGTTCCACTGGACCCAGCCGAGGGAGCGCGCTACACTAAACTTGTGTGCGATGAGGACAGTAACGATGAACTGGATTGCATCTACCAGATAACAACACAAGACCAAGATCGAGTGAATCCAATAATAACTAGGAGAATCTCATGGGAACGCGATAGTTCCTACATGTCAGATTCAGATGAAGAGATAGAGAGATGGTAGAACCGATTGCATGAAGTAACAACACTGAATTGTAATATGATGGTTAGATCACTGCGATGCATGACAATTGAAGCAAGGGAACCTCCAAATGATGAGGATGCAATGAATGTGGAGGAACCCATAGACCACTATGAAAGGATGATACTGGCACAGAAGCGGCACAGTGTGCAAACAAAGGAGCTACACATGACAAATGCAAAGGGGTGGAATACACATCAAAAGACTAGGTGGACCTGGCGCAAATGTAGAAGGTGGGAACGTGCACGGTTTGGAGGAAAAAGTGGTTTAAGCATCCACCAGTGGCACAGGATGTAGATGTATGTTGTGCACCCGCCTACCCAACTAAGAATCAAAATTCAGAACCTGCCACGACAATATGAAAAGCGACACATTCTGCTAGCTGTTCAAAACAAAGAAATCTAAAAAATAGGTGAGAGTAGGACCAAAGTTCACTAGATAAAACAAAGCAATAAGGATCTGCATGTACAAAGGGTTCGATGGGCATATAGGACCCTAATTAAAAAGAGGAGTGTGAAGGTGGTCCTATCATTGTTAAGACAAGATGAAATTAGGATTACAGCAAAATCTCCCTAGACCGTAGCCCCCATAATTTGGACAGGATGTGAGGACTGATGTAGAGGAATTTGGCAATTGTAGGAAGACATTTGGCGTGAAAGCTTGAAACTTTTCAAACTTGATGAAGAATGGGCATGGATGAGGAAGAAAAGCGTCATATTGGATGAAGAAATCAGCAAATTGAACACCAGAGTCGCACAAGTGGATTGCGTGGAACTCAGGGGACTAGGCCTGACTGACCCTACTACTGCATTAGAACAAGAGGCGACCTTGCTATCATGATTGCGACCGCACCTTGCTGAACAAAAGAGTGTAGGACGTGATGTGCTACCAAAATACAAAGGTACTCGAAGGGTTCATGTAGCCTAGGTTAGCAGGGAAGTGGAAGTCTTGCACGTGGGGTGCGACCACCTGACTATCTGTGGAAAGCACAATCTCAATGCTCCAAGAAGATGAAAGGAAGCATGGGACTGTAAATAAGTCTGTAGGAGAACTGCATAGAAAGGAGGTTCCGCACAGGGCCAGTCAGTGGTCAATATTGCGATCGCACAAAAGAGGTTGTGCTGCCACGTGGGAAGGCTGATAGGTGACCGTTGACATCACTGTTCATGACAAGAAGATACGAAACGATCTGCCGCCAAGATACGAAAAGATCTGCCGCCAAGAAGATATTAATGACTCAAAAGTGGAGGGAAAGGTCAAATTAAAATTCACGTGTTCATATAAAATCCCTTGGGGTAACCCCACAACAACACTTGGATATCTGCGATTCGAGCCAGTACAGAACATCAAGCACCCTGCTACTTGGCCACCCATGAGTACGTACCCAAGTGAATCCAGGATAGAAACCATATCTAGAACTAGGGTAAGGTTCGCAGAAAAGCCCTATCTGACCTAGAAGGAGCTGGGAGAGGTGGCCACTGCCCGAGAGGGTCCAAAGTCCCCACACACATTGGGACCCTAGAAAGACAAACAAACTATGGGGCCAGTCAAGGCATCACCATGATTTAGTAAATTGTCAATGGCAGAAAAGGGCAAGGAAATCACCATTGAACTCGAGGAGGAAGAGGAAGATTTACAAGCCCTGATTAATCAGATTGAAGCATAGGATGAGGAAGAGGAAAATGTTTCCCAAGTACCTTTGGTGATAACACTACCACCATATATCTCTCCATGAAAAGGGACAACCAATATACCGAAGGACCTGGAGGTCACAAAGAGTACACTCTAGACCTTGCTTCTTCCAGATTAAAGAAGGTTTGACGGTCTACCGTTGGGTTGAATATTGAATATCAAGTTTGAAGATTGGGATCTCACGGATAATGAGAAGTTCCCCCAGATGGCGATGGAGAAATTACGACAGTAGAAGTGGTTACGGGTGTGGAGAAGGTGGGATTACTCAATCTAAGGTGGATACCCCATTATCACTGTGCGACCATCATAATCTTTGTTATCCGATAGTTACTATGTCTAGTGCATGATGGGTATCTCTGGCTAGAGGAACTGATTCCCATCATGGCTGATTTAATACACCAAATTTCCCAGCTGCCTACTAAAGGAAACAATCCTATAGATATAGCCGGAACGAGTAGTTATCTCGCATAAGCCATGAAGGTTAAATATAAGGTGGAAAAGCAGAAGTGAGGGTATGTAATAGCAAGCATCAAAGACCAAGGGGTGCGTGTCACCACCTAGTTATTGGCCGGTAAACTCATGAGGAAATGTCACACAGATGAGGTGCAAGCCTTTGTCATTGTGCTCACGAAGAAATGCACAGAAGGGGTTCAGTTCAACTGGGCGCAGTTTATTTGTGACGAATTTTTAATGAATTGTCGAGAAGCCCAGGAGCACATTAAGAATTTTCATTACACATGGTTTCTCCTAACAATCCTACTGGTTGCAGGAGAGCTATTGAAGGGAAGCCAGTTTCCTGACATTGGCAAGAACCTACCTGAAGCCATGCGGTATAACTCGCTTTGAGCTACGAAACATGCCACGAGGATTCGTGAGATCAAGGTGTTTTGGATATTCATGGAGGCGAGTATCCAAACATGAGTCAATCGTAGACCATGGTTATCCCCGATAGTATACAACTGTTTGCAAAGTGTAGCTAAGTTCAAGGTGGATATACATAATCTGTATATTAGGGTGCTAAAGGATCCCACTCGAACATGGGTAAAGCTTCCATTCATTGCAATGGATGATGCAATTTTCAAGGCAATGGTGGCATGGCCTCCAAAGTGGCGCGTGACAGATGTAGTTGAATTAGAAAAGATTGCAGCTGAGCAGTGGAAGAAGGAAATCAAGCTGCACATCACAAAGTTGGCAGAAAGGACACACCATGAGTAGAAAACACCCATGTAGAGGGAGGCGACCGCGGTAGCAGCAGAGACCATCACTGCGCCCATTGAAGAGATTGTGGAGGAAATGTCCATAGAGTAGGACATACAGGGGGAAGTGGAGACACAGGAGTGCACGGACCTGACTACAACATCAACTCAAATGAAGAGACCGTACATCTAGGAGCAGCCACCAACATACCAAAAGATGAAGATAACAAGGACTTTGAAGGGGGATCTTCTTGCTAGTAGGGAACCAGTGCATTATATCACTAAGGGTGCTTTGGAGGAATTGATGATGGAGTAGACAACTGTGTTGGGGGCGCTCAGAGCATAGCTACAAGCATTACATGTGCAACCTCCAGGAGGGATGATACTGAACCTAGTGGACGAGTAGATGATGCACGCCTGCACAATGAACACTTTAGTGTTACCAGCAGGCACCATCATAGCTGAAGTCGAAGGTGACGTGAGGATTTGGGGGTTGAATTTGGCCACCCTTCCCATAGAGACCCTATACCAACTACAAGATGGGGTAACCGCTGAGATCCATGCCAGGGAAGGCTGCACCCTCCAGGTCTTGACAAAACAAAATGGAAAACTGGAGCAGGTCAGTCTACAACACGATGACTTGGTTGCACAAAACCAAGAATTGGAACAGGATGTGGTGGAGGTCTGTAGTAGTGTACTAGAATTAGTTGTGCCAACAAAACTCTCAACAACCGAAAAGATTCATCACATGGCCACAAGATTCCATAAGGCCCACAAGGAGGCTGCCAAAGCTCAGTGGGCATTGAACTTGCAGATCCCGGAGTTAAGGCTGAAAGCACAGCCCCCTACACCACCAAAAGTCAGAGAGTAGTGCCACTGCGCCCTTCAAGCAGGATTGGTATTGATAGAGCACGTTATATAAGACTGCACAGGATTTTTTGATCAGTCCCTTCTTACATTGACGTCACTACAAGAAGACCCAATGTTGCATAAGGTAGAGATAGAAGTACTAGAATTACAACAAGCTTATGACAATTTCTGGGGGACTATGCAAGTGGTCGGTCTTACTCAGCACTTAGCCAAGATGAGGGAGGCCCAAACCATGAAGGCACAGGTGGATGTCGCGTGCCAGAAAGAAGTCGAGATTAAATCACACATCCAATCTTGGCTAGAGGAAGCATTCACAGTCACTGCTACAATTGAGGGGAAGCTGACTCAGCTGCAGGACACGTATGCCCTAGGGTAGGAAGTTTCCTATGACAATGCATCAGAAAGCTGTGCACAAGTGATACAACGGACAATGGAAGAATGTGTGGCAAATATTAGCACATCACAGACATTGGTGGATGAACTCTGAGCCAAGATTACTGCACCAGCCTAAAGTGACTTGGGACGAGTCGTGATGATTGTCTTGAGGGCCTGTTGGGTAGCGGGTCCCCTGCATAAGGGTTTTGGGGCTTAAAGCCCACAATTTTGGGTAAAAAGTATGGTAAAGGTTCCGTGAAGTGCACGGAGCACGAATTTTAATGAGTTAAGTCAAAGGGTTGTCCGCCCAAGAAAGATGTAAGATAATAGAAAGTGACTCGGCTTGCCCATGGTTCGTGGACCATGGGAATGTATAAATAGAGCAGGGCTCTAGGTTTAGAATTCAGTTTAATGATTCTTGATAAGATCGGATGTATTATGGGTTTGTGAAGGAAATATTTGCTCTGAGTCTGTAAGTCTGAATCATGGGTAGTAGTAGTTAGAGAAGGCTCTGCAGCTATGTGCACAGAGGCCAAGCAGAGTCCGCAGTTGTGTGTGCGGACCCCTGCAGCTGAGTGTGTAGGGTGGAACTAATTGTACTAAATAGAAGAGTAATAAAGATAAGTGTTTCTGAATTATTGTGCCTTTGATTTCGAATCTATATACTTATGCTTATGTTATGAGTTTATGCATATCTGTAAGATTTATGGTTGTGTGCGCTGGTTATCATTGTTGAATGTTGGGTTAAAGAATTTAAGAATTAGATATGGTCTATAATAAATACATTAATAATAAGAATCTAAGGAGCGCCTCATCACCAAGCTTTGTGAGGGCCAGATTTCTATGCAGAGTAGTGCGAGTGCGCAGATCGGTTTGTGACCCTTCCAGTCCTCATCAAGACATCCCTATGGTGCAGAAACCTAGTTCCAGCACCCTCCCATACTACCTCGGGTGAGACTTTAGTCCGCGCTCCACGGACTGTTGCCAAAAGGGCCGTAGTGCGTGATTTGTTTGGCTAAAACAATTCTAAACCTGGGTTAGGCCCCATCAAGCGAACACCACCACTTCACTGGCCAATACCCTACAACTTCTTGCACATCCAACTCGGACACTAAATAAGCCAACATACTCCAAGTTCCTTCTGGGTCTTTTCGCACGTGGATTGAGATGTTGTGAAAGTAAGCCTTGAACTCTGCGTAGGCTATTAATTTCGTGAACAAGGTTGGGGACAACCTTGACTACTGATTGATCACCATCCAAAGGTCCATCTCCATCAGAACCCAGAAAACCTTCGTTTCCTTGATGCGCATTGCATGCTTCATTGACTAAAGAGAGGAAAACCACGCCGCCTCAGGAAAATCATTCTTGTGCAGAGGAAATTGGTTGTCATACGGAAACATCCACACAACTAATACAATGGACAAGAGAAGCCACACATAATGAAATAAATTTTCTTCTTCTTAGGATTCTTTGCAATTCACGAGGAATTCCTGGGAGAGATACTTGGACCAATTATATTGCAAGCCCTTCATGCACCATGCAGAAAATGACACTATCGACATTGGAACTTTGACCACTTGACACTTCCTCATAATATTTCCTATGAGGATCTGGGTAGGGAACTAGACTCCCTTATCTTGAATTGACATGATAGAGTATCCTCACGACTTTTCCAAAAGACTATACTCCTTCTTCATTTTATCATCTAGCTTCTTTTCCCTTATTTTCCCTACAAAATCCTTGGCAGGGTCCGCTCCTTTGTAAGGAAACTTTGTTATCCTATGGATCAACATGTCTGTTATTAGAATAGGCTTCCCTAGCCATATGATACCATCATGTACCAGTGCAAGGAGCTGGCGCACACAAATCATATTGATGGGTGAGCATTGATAATGCGGTACTAAAAGCATATTTAGTGGCCCCGACTGCTCAACGTCGCAAACCCACTTCGTGGGTTCTAACTGTGTAAATCCTGTCTCATCATAGTATATTTTTGTCATGTACTTATGGGATTCCAGATGTGGAAATGTTTCATGATCCGCAAGGTCCCAGTCCTCCATTTTCAATAGCGGGATGAATGTGAGCTTGGGTCCTTCAAATGTGACCTGTTTTGCTATCAGGGGAGTATCTACCCAAAATTTCCTAGAATCAGGATTCTTGGTCACTTTAGTTTTTCCTTTTGGAAGAGGGATGTACTCAGGAAACCTAAATATAGGTTCAATTCCATGAGCATCAACTTCTTCAACCCCTTGGTACTCTTCTTCTTCTAAGTCCACCACTTTCTCTGGTTTCTTATCCCCTTTCTCCTTCGGCTACGCCTCTGTATGATTCCTTGGTGACATTCGCACTTGCACTGTCTTATTTTTTTTTTCTTTCATGGTTGATTGCTTGGCTTTCATGGCTGGTTGCTTCTCTTTTAGGATAGTTTTTGTTTGCCTAGAAGACCTCGGAACCTTGGGCATAATAGGCATAACCTCAATACTAGACACTTTAGGACCTTGTGCGTTAGACATAATGGCTTCGGAACTGACAGCCTTGGTGGGGTTAGAAGAAATCATATTCTCAATGAATCTCTCTTGGCATGCTATAGAATAGTTTGAAAAGGAAGGGTGCGTTACAAATTCTTCCCAGAATGCTCAATTCATATGTGTCAGAGAGAAAAAGGCTCCAACAATTCTTAGAATGAAAGGTGTTCTCTGTTGGACTAGCACACATAAGTTATAGGGGTATTTGAATTCAAATCTTACCATTCCCCCCACATTTGGATGATAGATGCTTCTTTGGCGATAGATCTTAAAATATTTTCACCTTAATTGCTACCTCCCTTCTCCTTTTAACCGTTTTTCAACCATCAAATCATGAATAGTAACTCCAACAATCATTTTCTCGTCGGGTTGCACGAAACCCTCCATGGCGCAACGTCCTAAGTGCAGCTGCACCCTCAATAATTTTCATGTAGTCTGGTCTCTACCTTGTCCTCCAAATTGGGCAGTGAATTTTATAGTCTTGTGCTCCCTTACAACTACTTGGAGTACTAAGACTGTCCTGCTCCCATATAGTCATTACACACGATCCCCCATATACAACTTCAGTGTGATCCCATTCACTCTTCCCAGAAAAGGTTCACCATTTAGCTTCACGAGCTGAACTATGCCAACCTTTGTAATAATGTCCTTGACAATATAGGGTCCTAACCATTGCATCTGAAATTTACTCGGAAATTTAGTGAACTTGCCATCATATAACAACACAAGATCATTTACCTTGAATGTGTGAAGCTTGATATGGAGATCATGCCATGATTTTTCATGTTCCTTCTGTACTTTTTGGTGGAATCCTACCAAAAATCGATCTTCCTCTAATTCCATTAGCTACATGATCCATTCCTTCAATGCTTCACGATCCACCATATTTGTCAAAGCCACAATGCACAGGCTAGGCACAATATACTCCATAAGCATCATCGCTTCGACCCATAGACCAATATAAACGACATTTGTCCTGTCAGCTTCTTATAAGTTGTCCTATAGGCCCATAGCACTATAAGTATATGCACATCCCAATCATTCCACTGTGCATTACATACCTTTGTCAATGTGTTTTCCAAGATTTTGTTAAAAGCTTCGACTGTCCCATTTACCTGGAATTCTTTTTTCAATGCACTAATTGTTTCGTTCAAAAAGTGTGTACACCTATCACTCATAAAAATTTTTGGGCATCCAAACCTTGTTAAGACATGCTCAAACAAGCATTTTGTTGTTGTAGCCCCTATGCAATCCTTTACTGGTTGTTCTTCCACTAATTTGGTTAAATACTTTGTCGTAATGATAATGTAGTGCACACCCATTTTATTTCTAGGTGGATGAATTTTTCTAATAAAGTCGATTGCCCATTTCTCAAATGCTTGTAAAGATACATGAGGATGTAGCAGCAACTCTTCCCTTCATGACGGTTTTCTAGTTCATTGACACACATCGCACACCTTACAATATGCTTTGGAATATTTGTGCAATGTTGTCCACCATAATCCTACGTGCAAGATCTTCTGCGCGGTTTCTTTCCCCGCATAATGGCCTTCGAAGCTCCCCCATGAGCTTCGACGAGAATACTATCACGTTCAAAATCCAACACATATCTTCGCAATATTTCACCTGCCCCCATTTTGTACAAATGTCTGGCAATGACCGAAACATCGGTTGTGCGAGCTACTAATTCCTTCTTTTGCAGATTTTTATATTCTTTAGGTGCCATGCATGTAGTTAAGAAGTGAATATTTTCATAAAAATGGCCATCATCTACACTTACCGCAAAGAGCCATGCATCTAGCAACCCTTCCTCCAAACTACTAGGTTCTTCGCCTGTTTTGTAGAAATTTTGAATAATTTAACACATATTCAACAGAGATTATCCTGATCATGTACTATTGCGGAAAACATACACAATACATAAGCTCCTCTACGTTGATCATCAATATAGCAGCATCAATAACAATAAAACATCAAGAGCATTCACACATTAACACAGTATGCATCCCGGGGAAAGCATCTCGCTAAAAACCCCAACTATCTGTATATTAATGATTGAGTCATGTAACATTACAAAGTACAATGCTTATCACAAGCAATCCAGTACCAGCTCCACCTGTTACACACAATACAACTCAGATCTGAATCAACCACTGGCTCAAATCTCTTCCGCTGCTTGCCTGCCTCCGTTGCTCAATACCTGCACAAGAACCGGTGATAATTCCAAGGCAGCCACGTCTTTCCTTGGCTAAATCACGTGAGAACAAGCTACAATGTGGGCAAACTCATTGGCATACTCAATCGCCTGATTTGTGCAAGATCTGGTGCACAACTATAGTCACAACTGATAGCAATCTGATTCTCTAACACCTGTCCCTGCTGAACTGAACATGCACTGACATGCAACTGAGTTAACTGATGTATTCATTAGTTGTATTATGAGTTAATAACTTGTGAATTAATTAATAACTAATTCACCCAACTCATCTCTATTCTATTCGCCAGTTAGACTAAATACAACCAGTTTAACAAAGCTAAACTGAACACAACTCCATCAACTGCACCTCCAGTCCACTAAACTCAACTCACTTGAGTTCTAACTGAAGTCATGCATGCAAATATTCAACTAACCCATAAGAACCACGTATTTCCTTCATGCAATTGCATGTGCCACATCCGTAGCTCGAACTGAAGTGCTCCAAGAGAATAAGATTAAGTTTATAGTCCAAATATTATTGTGAGATAATAATATTTGACTTTTCTATTTTTGACAGCCAGTCTAAAAATAGACTTGATCACTCACACTGTGATCACTCACACTTTCATCAAAAATAGAAGTCCATCTATTTTCTCAACTTGATCAATCATCCATAAACAGCAACCTGCAATCCATAGACATGATCCATATGTTTAAAAATAGACATAGTCTAAAAATAGACTTGCGCCAAAAATAGCATGCGGGCCCACTTAGTGAAGGCGACTCTTTTCACTAAGCTCCATAATCTTATTGCAATCTCAACAGAAACAAATTAGCATATGGGGTCTAATCCTTGAGGTTATGATGCTTCTTATCACGGTGGAGCCTACATAGTTTTTCCCACTTTTCATGTATCAAAATCCACACAAAATATAAGTATTATAGCTTAATTGAGAGAAACAAGGCAGATACATGTCACATACATGTCTGCAACTTATACATATAATATAAATTGTGAAGTGAGGATGGACCCACCTCATCACACAAATGTTGATATTCTTCCTTTATTTTAAGGACTCGACTATCAAAATTGCACTCTCGGGAGAACTCATGTTAGATAAATCAGAGGTGTAAGAATCATGAGAAACTATTGAGAATGCCAAACAAAAAAGTAATCTCACAACAAGCCACAAGGACTATGAATCACATATGTGTATCAAGTAGAAAAAGAAAATTAATTACTAGCACGACATGATGGTTAGAGATTGTTATGCAATTTTTTCATCCCTGCACATAGGAATTGTGCCTTAGTGTTGGAAGTTCCCCATGAGTTATATAAGTCATACATCCAAAACTTCCTTGGAAAATTAAAATTACAATATGATTCAAATAACCATGAACTACAAGAACATGATATGATTTATATAGATGTGAAACATTTAATTGTACAAATAACTAATTTTACGTAGGCTAACACAAGAGGCATCACTCAACATTCTTAAATGAAAGAGCATGGAACCAATTATTTATCTGATTGGGAAACTAAAGGAGGGGCTTACACTCTCCTCCCAATCTAGTTGCATTGTAAAATCTCCTGCAGTTGGCCACCCCTAAGCCATATCAATGATCTAAGGAAATGCTTGGTAGTTAGTGTGAAGGAATTGGAGTTATGAAACAACTTTATTTGATGGATCCAACAAAGTAATAGGGAATGCGAGGAGGCTATAGATACGAGAGATAGGTTAGTGCCATAGATATAGATTAATGCATCCTCTTCATTGTGAAGGAATGCATTTATGCATTTAAGTGTCAATTTCTCCGCATCCCTTGATATGGTTGAATGGGCACCACCCTTTCCCTTTGATGCCTTCATAGAGATTCCTTGACTCTTCAGAATGTGAAGAGTGAAAAATCAGGGTTGGCTCTGCTCATCTAACCTATCTTTTCACAAAACCCAAAATTCAACTAAGTTTAAAAACTAAAAAAGAATTGGCCGAGTCACTTTAATTAAAATTCAATGAAAATAGGGGATGGCTTTTCCCAGCCAAAAAGGGTCTAATTTTTATTTCAACGGGTAAGGGTACAATTTTTCAAGACAATAAAAAAACCCAAAAATTATTCCTTCTGTCCAAGGATCCATATATTAATCCAACCTTATTTTTTCTTTTGATTACAGAGGAATCGACAAATGGAGCAGCCTTGCAACTCACGTTACATGGGGTTGATTCTGACTGCTACCACTATAACCCCTGGGAAACTGCGCCCGCCCCTCTCCACAGCTTTCGGGCTAGTCCGAGGGATTTGAACTCGTGACCTTTAGTACGGAACCTGCCTTTCTAACGAACTTCACCGCATTGTGATTACCAACTCGCCTACCCCCGTGGGGCTTATATTAATCCAACCTTCAATTGTGTTAATTTTAATTAATAATTAATATCAATTATTAATTAGGGTTTCATTCAGTTGTGGCTCTCTCCATGTTGGTGTGGTTTTCACATCTATATTTAAAATAGTATGGTAGAATAGGGGGGTATGTTAGAAACCACGCCCCTTAAAGGAAAATTAGAGAGAATCGATCCATATAGCCACGACTCCTTGTATTAGTGACATCTTCCATGTATTGAATTTATCAAGTCCAACCACGACTTCACTATCTCATAGGAACAAGTTTGACTCACTGCTTCCTAAAACATACTCCTTGCATTTCAAATCCCACTTAGTATTCCCATGACTTGTTGAAAATAAATTTATTTAGGTTTCCTCTTCCTTGTAGCCACACACCTTCCAAGTTCATGAATCCCATTCTCT
The DNA here is from genome assembly GCA_000404065.3 of Pinus taeda. NCBI lineage: Eukaryota > Viridiplantae > Streptophyta > Pinopsida > Pinales > Pinaceae > Pinus > Pinus taeda. Next base: position 4,904 of record APFE030508982.1, on the reverse strand, counting down.
GGCTCTCTAGTCCCTCGGGAAATCCATTCCTCGCATAGGGTGAGTCTTCATAGCCAAGGCATCCCTCTAGCTTAATATTACAACACATTTTTCATGGCATTTTTCATGGTAATCAATGCATGTCATTGGGTTCCATTGTTTCTTCAATGGTCTATCTCCGGAAATGTTAGGGTCCAACCCTAACCCCCTTATTTATGTAATAGGATCGAGTCATAGTTATAGTTAAGTAAAGAGTCAATAAAGCCCATATTAATAATTGTAAGTGGTTAACCCGCATTTAAAGAAGGGACCAGAGTTAGTTGCAAATGGGCCATGGTATTAGATAGATGGTATTAATCAGAACCATGGTATTGACCCATGGTATTGCATGTATGAATCCTATATAAAGGATAGAGACTCCCCTTGAGGAGCATCGTGTCTTATTTTGTAATTGAGCCCAGCTCTATTGGAGGTTGCCCCCTCAAAGAGGCAAGTGAACATTGCTTTCCTTGCTGTTATTTCTTATTGTTCTGTGTTCAGGGTATATTTCTTCGCATATGTGGTATTCTGGTATCTTCTTGTAGGTCAAGAGCATAACATGAAACCTTTAGCTCCAACATGCTTTTGTTGCACCACTCTGATGTTTCTTGTAATCAGCTTCATATATCTGTGTTGGATAATTTAGTAACTCACCTACAACATAAGCACTTAATTCTTATGAGATTAATCATAAAAATATTTTAGATCAATATAACCCCAAATTCCAACATAGAAATTATTTAAATTGATAATGGATATTTATCTATGTAGTTACTTTTTTCTTCCTCTAGTTCCACATGCACTAAGTGGTTTAATAAGACAAGAAAGAACTCAATATGTATATGCTCCATTTCTACACAAAATCTTGAGTTAGTTATATCTTTAAATTCAACTCACTTAGTGGTTTCACAACTAAAGCAAGCACTCAATGGAAAATATACTGCTCCACATAGTTTGTTCATAAAACTCCCATTAAATAGGACAGTACACCAATTTAGTTCAGAGGTTGATATCACTTGTAAATAGTTTATCAGTGGTATGGAAAGCACAAGTGGTTTTTCAGTAAAAACAAGCAACAATGGTTTCTCAGCCAATTGAAAGCACCAATGACTTGTTGTACATGTGGTTTCTCAGTTGCAAAAAGCACTAGTGGTTTCTCAATCTCAGCAAGCACCCAACATTTTCAAACTAATCTCCTTGTTTTCATTTTTCATCAATGACTTGGATGACATGGAAATCTTTCACAACTAGTGTCTTTTCAAGGAACCCAACTAGTTGTTAGCATACTCATGGTTGTAATATTCAACAATTCTTCACCATAGTAATAAGTATAACATGAGAACAACAATGAAATAATCATGAACATGAGTGATTATAAGCACAGACATATTAACAACATATATCATTCCAACATACTTTCCTAGTGGATTCCCAAAATGACAATGAGTTTTTTTTATTGGATAATCTCATCATATTACCCCAAACATATCATTCATACACTCATCATATTAAGAACATTAATTAATTGCCATCCTACTATGATGGTTCTAAAAAAATGAGTTAAAAATTGGAATGACATCATTATTTAGCCACCTCATTATTGACATATTCATGAAATGTAGGGAATATATATGGCAAAAATTATTTAGGTTAGGAAAATTTACTTTTCATAGATGTCATGTCATTGTCTACTTTGTTTAAGTGCATCGACCAGGTTGCCTTGGCTGATCTATTATCTCATTTTTCCCTCTACTATAGTTGTATCGCATGTGCCATAAAGTTTTAATCAAGGTCTTGAACTTCCAATTGGGTTTTATTTAGCTCTTCTTCATGAACACCTTTTTCTCACACCCTACAACTTAATTAGGACCAAATGAAGATGGAAAGAAGCAGAATTGATAATAGAAAAAGACCACAACAACAATAGGTAACAAAAACAGAACGACTCATGGCCATGCTCACAGCCAATCTAAACAGAAACATGTAACCACATAAACAAAATATTGCACAACACATAAAACATTACATATCCACTTCAACAAGAGCACTAAGTACGTGAAAAAAGTATGAGATGGTTCCTTTTCCAAGGTCTTCAACAATTTTAAGGTTCCAAAAATCCTTCAAAATAGTTCAAGGGAACTTTTTAGTATTTTTAGAGGGCTTAAGAGGATGCTCCCTGATCTCTTTTTGCATTCTTGGCTGTTGTTTCAAGTATTTGAGTTTTTCTTCCTTTGTTTTTTTGTTAAGACAACCTCTCCTCATGTGATCTTCTTGTTTTACTAAGTGCCACACACACAAAATTATTGCCTATCTTAAACAAGTTAGATTAAGTTGTTAGTTTTTCATGCCAATAGTAAACGTGTTGATTTGAGGTATGTTGGTCTGGTGTTGTTCATATCTCTAACACCCAGGTTAGCGACAAGTTCAATGTCTACATGCATATAAATTTTCAGAATAATTTTTACGTATTCAATTCCCATCCAGTCTTGGATATAAATAAATTGCCATTGCTCTGGTGAACACCATTATGTGATTGTTGTCACTTTGGTGGATACCCTCGCGTAATTGTTGTTTTAGTGTATCAAAACTATCTTCATTTGTCTGGGACATAGATCTATTTTTGACACCCGTTTTCATTGGAAGACCACCCCCAATATATTATGGCTATATGGCAGAAGTAATGTTTGTTATTGCCACAAAATTCCTCACATTTCTTTACCTGTGTCCATCATGGAGATGGACTTTGCAAGTTACTTATTCATCTTCAAATCAAAAGGCATAGACTTTACCATAACATATATGTGTATTATGCATGTTGCATCTTTTCACTAAACCAAATTTCAAGTTAGTCAAGGATGAATAATAATGCAGAAGCATCAACCCTAGGAAATCCATTTTTTATTTAAGCCCAAGGGTGTTAGGTAATTTCCAAAGGAAAAGGAATTTCCCTCAAATGTAATTTGTACAAATTAGAAATAGCAATATTTTAATGTAATTTCAAGTGTTCAGACTCTAGAAGAATCTAGGCTATTAATGCTATTAGGTTGTTTTGATGGGTTGGTGTTTTGGTCCAAGTGGGCATTTGTAAAAATAATAGTGTTGGGTGAGATATTAGTATCATTGGGACAAGTGGTCAAAGAATCTTTGTTTGTTAAAAGATATTTTCCCAATAGTTAGAGGTAGATAGGTATTTAGAGTTTAAGAATCAATAGGGCAAATAAAGTCTTGAAACTAGAGAAAGATCGAGGAGGAGCACAAGAGCTCTACAATTGGACAACAAGGAATATAACATAACTCTATATATACTTCTTGACGAGTAATAGAAAAAATTTATTTGTCAACTATTCCCTTGTTCATTTTATCTGCGTGAGCATGTAATGATGCCTATGTAAGGTGGGTAAGTATTTGTGTGTGTGCATTCCTGAATTGAGAAAAGAGAGTTGTGTGATGAAGCCAAAGTCAGACCTTTGTCGAGGATTCAAAAGGACTTAGTCGAAAGTAGATTGGAATTCATCAAGCGCTAGGCTTGTGTGTCTCAGGGTTTGACCTGAGCAGCTTGGGATTTGTACTAAATTTAAGGACTAGCCTATCGTTGGTGAAACCGCGTACATTCAAGTGTGCAAGGGAAACAATGGTCCATAGAGGATAACTCACATCAAGAACAGGCTGAAAGTTCACTGAGTTGGGCACATTCAACATGTTATCTTGATTGTCTCACATAAACATCGATAACCAAATTTAATAAGTTCTCGTGAACTGAAGTGAAGGATTTCCTAATTGTATTTTTGATAGAGGTTTTGGCCACCAATCCATAGTTATTTGGATAGTTGTATGAAATCTCACACACCTTTGGGTTGAGTCTGTAAATAGAGGTTTAAGTGCGGGGTTTTCACATTGACCGCAAAATGTGGAGAACTAACACTTTTGGGATTTAAACCTGTCGACTAAAGGGTTGCACATAGGAAGGGAAAAATAGGAGGGACAAAAGCAATCCATTTGGAACTGAGATATGTGGACTGGCTACATCAGAGTGCTACCAAAGTGCAACAACGCTCTTTTGGAATTAAGAGGTAAAAGATATAACTAAGGGGAAACTGTAACCAGCTAAAAGAATTGAATAAACTACGTGTGGAGGAGAAACATAATGAGCGAAGACCAAGGATAGTTGGTGACAAAGGAACAATAAAGAGTTAGTGGTAGAGAAACCTGAGAAGAATTTCAGGTAAGGGAACCTGAGCCAAAGCGCAAGAAGAGATTGAAACATCAAGACTTAGAATAGAGAGAAAGGATTTGGAGCAGAGCTACCGGAATTATGATTTTGAGATCTTAGTGGTGAAGAATCCTTGTAGCTAACCAATTTTTAAATTTTATTCTAAATTTAGCAAGAAGTTAGCAATTGAAAAGGTAGTGGCAGTGGAAGAAGATATGTTGAGAGCCAAGAGAGTTGCAACAAAGAACAAGTATTGTTCTCATGGATCGTGTAAAGAACTCTGGCAGCAAAGAGGCTACAAAGAGAGAGAGGAGTATTCTAGCCGACATTGGAAAGGAGAAGATGACAAGGGATTATTCAAGAGAGAAGTGAAGAGAAAAAGTGAAGTTCTCGAGAGGTGAGCAAAGTGCAACAATAAGAGGAGCAAAGGAAGCTCAAGAGGTTCTAAAGGAGGTGAACTTGTGATATAAAAAGGCCAAGCCGAAGGTGAGAAGCTTGGTTAGATGTCATGTGGAGGTTTGTTTGCAACTCACAAAGAGCATGGAGAAGCTCATGAAGAAGGAGAAGGAAATGATCATTGATGGTCATGTTAAGGGTTCATGTTATGAAACCAGCTCAAGAAAAGATAGAAAAGATAGATCAACGCCTTAGAATTCAGCCTCTTCGAGGGGGCAAC